>JAYRBW010005342.1:0-13695 GCA_036023295.1 Invenusta paracnida | reverse complement strand
CCTATATAATACTACAGAGAATGTATAAATATTGTTAAATATGGACAAAACGGCGATTTTTTTTGGGTACCCCTATAATTACTCTATGGGTAAGAATGTTTGTTGTACTGCATTTATTGATACAATTCCAGCAAATAACCTAAAGGAACAATTTTATGTAGAAAATATATTTTCCGATAAAACATCGACATCAATCAACTTGGCTTATAAAAATAAAAATAATAATAATAGTTAGACGATGCGGTAACAATTTCGATATGGAAAGATATTTTTAGGTTTTATTTGGATAAAAATATCTAATTTCCATATTAAAGTGTTTGAACCAAAGTGTTTTATTATCTATTATCTTTGGTTTGAACTAAATTCTAAAAATTTGCGCATAACTCATACTATTTAGAAAATACATAATTCCTTTGAAATTTAATCAAACGAAAAAAATCAAAACGATAAAATAAGCAAGAATATTTTTTATACTATTTCAGAATTTTGTAAATAAAAATAATTGATATTTACGTTTTATGCATTAAATTATATTAATAAAATAAAAAAATAAAAAATGAATCGATATCTAAACAAAAACCACTGCGTCGCAAAAATGTAAGCCAAAAAACGAGCTCCTCAAAAGAAAAAAATGGAAATGATATTGATGGTATGAAGTACGTACAGCCATCAACAAAATTGATATAAAAAGGACGCCAAGATTTAAAAAACAAAATGTAAAAATCACAATGATGAAATATAGTATAGTCAACCAAGAAATTGATATAAACATGGCGCCAAGATATAATTGTTACAGTGCTTTCTGTTTAAAATGCATAAATGTATAGATCAATATGGAACACAGGTATACATCTAAACTGTAAATTCATAAAAATATGGTAACAGAAATTATGAATAATTTGTAAATTATATATATAAAAGTAACAATGAATTGTGCGCCTGCATTAATTCTTGTTCTGTCTTTCCCTGTGATGGAAGTGATTGATAATTAATCGTTCTAATATCTATCTATGCATAAAAGTGTGAAATATAGGACAAAAGCGTTTTGTCATTGAGCTCGTTTATTGGCTTTTTTTGCGATGCTGTCGTTTTTGTTTTGTTATTAAAAATATATGACAGATTACTTGTACTTGTAGTACCTATTCTTTAATTAATGGAACCAATGCACAAACATTTCCTAATTATTTGTTTTGTAATTCAACCGCATCGTCAATTTTATAAAAAATAATGATATTTTAAACGGTTGCCCTGGTGCATGATAATTATTAAATTAATTGTTTGAAAACCATATGGTAAAAATACGATACCTATTCAAAGCATTTAGGTCTTCAATATGAAAAGACACTGCAGTGATTTAGAACATGAAGCAACAAATTTAGCCCATAAATCAGTGGTAGCTGAAAAGAAAAGTACCTATTATTGCATAAATCGTCAAATTGTTAAGTCATATAAATCAAGTAAAGTAGATTTGGCCTTCTCTGTGTCAGAAAACTCAAATTTTTTATGTGACAGGACAATTTCTTTTATGGAATCAGGAGACTTGTGTGACATTGTAGCTGTTGAATTAGCCGAGCGCAGTCTATATTTTGAGCGCCTATTACATTACCATAAAGCAGATGGAGTTATTCCTATTCCCGAATTTCTGAAATCCTCGTTTTCTGCCATTGTAGAATTTATACGTACAGATAAAACAAATATAACTAAAAAGAATGTTTATGAATTATTCATTGCTGCTGATTACTTGTTATTGTCAGGCTTAAAAATACAATGCTCAGACTTTTTATTACAATATGCAAATGACCCAGGTGTAGCTATTTGTATTTGGATTAATTGCCGTCATCTCTATTGGCCGGAACTAGGAAATATGGCATTCGAAAAAATATTAGAAAATTTTGAAGGTATGCTACACACCTCAGAATTCCTCGATTTGGGTATTAATGAAATAGTACAAATTTTATCCAATGACTCACTGAACAGCAAAAAGGAAATGTTAGTATTTGACGCAATTTGCTCTTGGGTTTACGCAAGTCCCCAGCAAAGAGTTCTATTTCTAGATAGATTACTTACATGTGTTCGCTTTGGACTTCTAACAGAAGATGAAATATATTATATTAAGGGAACTCCGATGGTAGCAAAACAGGCAAATTGTGCAGCTCTTGCTTCAGTTATTAGTGGATTTTCTACAACTCAACCCTCTCGGTCGCAGTGGACGCCAAGAATTGCTCATGATGTAAGCTGCTCTTTTTTCTTTTTATTCTGAAAATCACTTAATATAAATACTTTTATTTTAGCAAATTTTTAATAAAACATTTCTTTAAATTGATTTCAATCGTAATAGATCTCACCAGCTGAACGTATGTATATAGTCGAATTAGCATCCTCTTGATTACTAGGTATTGGCATCCATATTATGACGTTGATACAATTGAAATAATATCGTTTTACTGCTCAAAGCATCTTCTTAACTACTTTAAAAACAACACCTTCTGCTCAATAAATATCGGATTCAATATATGTACATAGAAATAACATAAAAGCTGTCCCAGTCTAGATCTAGATATGTTAAAAATAATGTTGCGTTTGCATTAATCTATAATTGACACAAATTAATGATACATAATAATCTATCGATGTTATAGAAATTGTTTCTTATTTTAAATGTATCAAAGAAAATTTGTTCCCACTTTGCGCTTTGTGAAATATGAAGTCTGCTTTAAATGTGAAAACTAACCTTGACAGAGCCAACGACGTTTCTTGAATGCCTCTTTCATACTTTGTACTGCGAAGCCTTTTGCGTTATGGGCTCTTCTGTTTTGTTGTAAAATTCTATTTTTTATGTGAAAGTCATTATTTTAAAGCCATTACATATTATAGGTAATATTAGTAATTAAACCACCAACAAAGAGAGTGAAAATTATATTTAAAAAATCAATACTGTATGGAAATTGTTTTACAAATATTTTAATTACTTCCATATTAGGTTATACGTAGGTATGTAGCAATAGATGTAATTTATTGAAAATAATTAATTTTGGTAATATACGAGGACAACTTGTTTACCTAGTATACCATGGACAATAATAGAGCTATGAACTAATTAAGAAATTATATCAATATTATCTTATAATCAATATAATGTCAGTTGAATGTTCGTTCCATAGATATTTCTTTTACTTTATACATATTGTATATATTGATTAATTTCTATGGTTCGTTCATAAGGTTCATTAAGGCTATTTATTTAGTTCTGTACACATATTATTGTTGACCATTTAATAATATATTTATAAGTTATTATTTAAATTTAGTGCAATAATAAATACAGCGACATTAAACAGCTTTTGTTTAAACGTTTAAATGATATAAAATACCTAATCCAATCCAGGGTGTCTAAAAATAGAACGCAGTAATCGCAAGAATAATTATAATAGTTAGTCTAATCTACTTATGTATTAAATCGACTTTAGATTATAATATAGATAAAGAAATTCATAGGGAACTGTAATATATATATATATATATATTGTTGAATTAAAAAAAATGAATATACAATTTTTACGTTAATATTTTACTTTATTAAAAAGAATAGATATTAGACATATATATGCATTTTTACTTTATTTAACATTCTAGGCAATTCTAGTGTTCGGAGGATGGTGTGAAAGGGTTGGACCAAGAGCTGCAGTTCAGGTATTTGATCCTTGCGCGAACAAGTGGACTCTCTGGAGTGCAGAGGAATCGCAACCTCAACCTCAGCCTCAAACTAAAACACGGGATAATCGATCTTTGCCAATAACTCCGTGCTTCGTTGAACCAAAGGGGGACTACACTTCGCCGCTTGGAGAGATTCCAAAACGTGTATACGCCGGATGCGCTATTATAAACTCAAAAATTTACCTAATTGGTGGTTATAATGGCAGTTGTGCGGTCAAATCGACTCTCTGTTACGACACGACCAAAGACTCTGGGTGGTTTGAGGTGAGCTGCATGTACGAGAAGAGACACTATGTCTGCGTTACCGCAACTGGGGATTACATTTATGCTATGGGGGGACACAATGGGGAGCAGCATGGTCGACTAAGCACCGCGGAGCGTTACAGAATTTCCGACAACCTGTGGCATCCGATTTGTGCAATGCTCTGTGTCCGAAGTGATGCTGCTTCCGCGGAGATTAATGGCAAGGTGTACATCTGCGGAGGATTCGACGGTCGAATGTACCACGACACGGTGGAGACATACGACGATGTGGCCGACCAGTGGTGCCTTCTCAACTCAAGGATGGTGTCCCCCCGTGGAGGACTCTCGCTTGCACGACTGGGGACAACACTGTATGCCATTGGTGGAAACGATGGAAACTCCAGACTCAGCAGTATTGAACGCTATGACGCAATTACCGACCGTTGGCAGCTTGTAGGAAACCTGGCTAAGCGTAAAAGCAATCTGTCTTGTGCTGTGATTGATCGGGATATTTTTATTCTCGGTGGATGGTCGGATGAGCACAACACAGGTATTCTCGATACAGTTGAATGTTTCGACACAAAGACTGAGTCTTGCCATGTCGTTCAGAATCTCGCCTTCTTTGCTAGTGCAACATGTGCCTGTTCCTTCTCGGGTAAAAATGGCGTAAATAAGTATATTCGACGAAAGCCACAATATATCCCAAGATCAACTTCGAATAACATGAGTAGTAGTAGTAGTAGTTTGACAACAGGAAACATCGGCGTGTCTACAGTCTCGTGTCAACTAGAATCGTGTCTATCAACATTGGCGCCGGTTGGACAATCGCTGCTGGGTTGAAATCCAAACTACAGCAATTAAAATTGGCGCTATACACATGATATCCGAGCTAGGAATGAGGAAGAGTGTACATGCTACAACAAGCATTTATTTTTTGCGTTAATTTTTATCCAAGTAGATTTGGGAACATTTTATATATATTTTATCTTTTAAATATATTCTCTGCAATTATACAGTCAAATGATTAACAGCTCTAAATATGATATTAAATAACAGCAACAAACCTTTTTTGTATATCATACTCAATTTCGTACAGTATCAATCCAATATCCCATTACCCCACCCCATAAGATTTTTGTAAATTTAAAGTTATATATTGTAAACTTTTAGTGCCTGTCTTAATGCTTTTTGCCAAACAAGAACTATTTCAATGTACCTATACCCACCCATTTGCATGAGATATTGTCCCAACCAACCAATCATCTGCACACAAACCATGATAAACTTAATAACCTAGAATGTCAACGCCTATGAAGATATATATGACAAAGGGGCTAACTGTAATTAAATGTAGATTTCCACTATCTGCGTTTAAAAATCTTTGTAGTTTTTTGCAATTTCTATGTACAATAACTGGTCTTACGTTACACTATATACCTAGTTGACAGAATCTATGGAAAAAAGATGCAGGAAAAGGATACAGTATAAGTGAGCCAGAGAAAGTGTCTGTATAATATTAATTTTATTTCCGTGGCGAAGGGAATCCGATAATAGACTAAAACTTTTTTACCACGGAAACTCCTTGGCCAATTATTTCCTTGTTGCTTGCCGCAGGGTTGTAATGGACGCAAAAAATATATATATAATTTTGTCACTAATGCTATAAGATTCATATACATTAATAATTTTTTATTACTTATACAACTTGATATTTACAACATTTCAATTATTTAAAATTATTTATTAATATATATTTAATTAATTTTATTAATTTTGTCCCGGGATACGATTGCCCGCAGCCTAGATTGTATCAATTAGGGTAGGTATAATATGCTTACCCGGTCGATGGAAATATGTATGCCTATTGAGCTGTGTACACTATATTTATATTGACAACATATCCTTCTTTCCCTTTAAAAATTATGTTAAGTCTATCTATTTCTCAAATAAGAAATACCTATCCCTATATATGAATGAGCGCAAAATAAAACAGTGTATATGCTGCATATCTACTTTCTCATTCGGAATAATATGCATTGAAAGATTAATAAAATCTAAAATATAGGTCTCGATCAGTAATTGAAATAGTGCATGTTATTCGATTCCAGAAAATGTTAATTTTTAGGCTTCAAAAACTTTGGTGTCGTATGATACAAATATATTGGAAAATAGGAATCTTACAAAGCTGTTGCCATATATTATTTCATTTTAGCTTATATTACTAGATATTTCTTTTATTGAATAATTATGACTAATTTCTTTAATAATACTAAATTAGTGCTATTTTTTAAAGTGCTATTGAATATAATAAACTAATATAAAATGACTAAGTACACTGTAAGAAACAGAAACCATTTGCAATTTTTATATAATATAACATGTAAATAGTAGATATAAATAGCAGTATTAGAATTAATTGTTATCCTTAAATAATCTCTATAATGAATTATTATCCTTGAAAGAAAAATGTTTAAAAGATAACTACAAAAAGGGAAAGTAAAATGTAATTCAAAATAACGAAAGTTAAGCATTGTACATTGACAAGTCGAGGTGACTATTTTCTAGCACTTCTATTTACTGAGCAAATATGATAAATAGCACTTGCTGCAAACTAATTATATTTGATCGCAAATTTTCGAAGTATACTTTCTAGTAAGGCAGACTGAACGAATAATTTTATAAAACAATGTAGAGACATAAATATCAGGTAGATATATCTGTGGGTCAAATCACAGTATAGAGCATTACTTGGAAGTATACTTAACAAATTTGCGATGAAATATAACTAATTTGCAGCAAGTGCTATTTTTTCTTATTTTATCTATACACACATATATATATATATTAATATTATGTTCTACTGATAAAGTTTAAAGTAGTATAAAATGCTTTTTTGCAATGCTTTTGCAATTAAAACAAGATATATGCTTGTAAATACAAATAAATACATAAAATATAGGAGACTTAAAACTTCATTTTTTATAAAATATTTATATTAAATAGAGGCAACAATGTGAGAACAATGAGTTCGTACATTTCCTTTGAACGCTTTGCAACTGAAGATGCATAATTTCGAATTAAATACCGATCCATTAAATTTAAATCGGGTGAGTATGCTGACAAGAGAAATGTTTTGTTGCTCCAATCATTGACGTGCTAAAATTGCCACATGAGGTCTTGCATTGTCATGCTGAATAGTAATTTCCCAAGCTGGGATTATTTTTCAAATTCAATGACCGCAGTTTGAAGAAGGCCCTTTAATAAATGTGTTAGTCTTGAATAGATTAATTATTTTAAATATAATTAATGGATACTGTCTATAAATTCATATTTAAACAAAAACGACCACGTCGCAAAAATGAAAGTCAAGAACCGAGTTCCTCAAAAGAAAAACGTTGAAATGATATTAATGATATGAAGCATAGCCATTAAAGAAATTAATATAAAAAGGACGCCAAGATTTAAAAAACAAAATGTTAAAATTATAATGCATTATGATACATCATAGTACAGTCATCAAAGAAATTGATATAAACATGGCGCCAAGATATAATTGTTACAATACTTTCTATTTAAAATGCAAAAATGTATAAATCAATATTGAACATACGTAAGTATACGTCTAAACTGTAAAATTCATAAAAGTATGACAACAAAATTAAGAAAAAAATCATGGCAATGGTATAAATTATATTATTTTACTATATTGGCTTACTTAAAATGAATTCTTTTCGATTCCTGACAGTATATGGGTTTCATTGCTTTTGTAAAAATGCTCATATAAATTGAACATTAAAAAATATGCCTTATTTAACGATTATAACCGGTCCAATTCATGCAGCGATCTCTAAGAGATCACGATAAATGTATGTATATATTTGTATTGTATAATAAATTTACTTTAATATGTACTAATTATTATATGACAAATAATTTCAGGAGAAATATTCTTATTCCCTTTTTTTAGTAGATATTACAGTCTTATAAAAAGTAATCGTTTTAAGGTGATTCATTAATTTCTCTAGCAGTGGTGTTAGTAATTAACCCGGCAGAGCCTGAAAAGTGAGACATGAACGATCGACCTGGTGTTTATATCCACAATCGATTTTTAGTAATATTTTTTATGAAGATTCAAATAAACTTAATTTGTAGTTCGGATAGCAAAGGAGCATAGTTCCGCTACTTTTCGTCTCGGCTTCAGTTTGGTTTGAAAAGCGTTTTAAATATCGCCATAAAAAGTGAGACATACTAATAAAATAATAAAAGATGTATATTTTATAATGGTACTCAAATGGGAATCCAGAGTACAGAGAGTTAGTTACAAATTAGTTACAAATTAATTACAAATTAGTTACAAATAATAAGTTAAATAATAGTGTTATTGGCACTTGGAATAAATGAATTCCATACTGTGGTGTCGTCAATGAATTTGACAATGGCTGAGTCAGGATGGACTATGGAGAAGGTGCCCACGACCAAGCAAAACAGAGCAGGTCCTAGGATAGATTCTTGGGGAACTCCCGACGTGACGGGAACACTCGAACTGTGAGTGTTGCCTACGTTGGTCGTTTGTGTTCTCTGTGACAAATAGCTGGCAGTCCATTAATTGATGAATCCAGTTGGGAACCCAATAGAGTCCATAAGTGATAGTATTGTGTTATAACCGATTACGTCGAAAGCTTCGTAGTATAGTCGTAGATCAGCAGTTGTGCCCCGGCTAGCGGTGACGTCGTGTTCAAGTTGCAGGTGGCTGTGGTGGAGAACAATTGTTATAGATTAGCCTGGAATTTCGCCGAATTGAGAGGACCCAAACGAGTTGAGAAACAATTGGTGGATGTCAAAAGGAAAAATTGATGATTCAAGGATCTTGGAAGGCACTGGCAGGATTGGTCTTAAGTAGTCTATTGATAGGTTCGATTTTTGGGGATGGGTGAAACTTTACTTGCTTTCCATAACGTGGAGAAACGGCTAGAAGAAATAGATACGTTGAAAATAATGAATATAATGGTCCTGAAATAAGGTAAGCAAACGTTTTGTAGATGGTGGTAGGGACATCGTTGTGGTCGGCCGTCTTAGAAGGTATGAGTTTTAGTAGACCTCGTTCAATTTGGTCTACCGTTATAGTGAGGTTCCAGGACGCGTTTGTGTTTGTAGGAAGTGTTAAAGGCTGCTGAGGTTTAAATACACATTTGAAGTGGTTTTTATTATCTTTTCAACTGCTTCGGAGGTACTTCTGATGAATGAGTTACAAAAGTTAATGAATGACATACAAGTATTTGTTCATGAACAGTAACATGAATGAGGCTTAAAAAATGTTCCCTTTTGCATTTTATAATCTTATTAATTCATTGTTTTTAACTAATTTTTATAACTTTTTGAGATAATGTCAATTCCATTTCATTATTTGAAGAATAGTTACTAATGACATATGTTTTATTTTCAAAATGAATCGTGCTTATATGACGACCTGACAATCCTTTTAAGCCCTATACGTACTACTTTTACTTTCATTTTGATGAACGTATATATTTTTATGCTGCCAAACTAAAATACCAATCTAATCACGCTTGTATTAATGATGAAGGGATTACTTAAATGCATTTGGTACCTAGTATATTGAAATCGTTTTCCTGTTGGGCAGTTTTAGCTATCGGATGAATAGGTAATCTGCTCAAGAAGGAAGATATCATGGACTTTTTATGGGCATATCTATTTTATCCTAAACAAAGGGTCTTTCCTAAGCGGACATCCTGCCTTTATGGTATCCCTGATTTTCATTAAAATAATATGACATTTAGGACGTAATATTATAGCATTTTGTGTCATATTAAGCATTAAGGTAAATAAATGAGCAATTTTGAGACAATAAAACAAAATAAAATGGTTTTCAATATATTTGTCAGTCTGGCATAGATTCAATATTCTTATAACTGGATTCTGTTTCTTTTTTAAATATTTATCAAGCTTCATAGTCAAGCGTTTGTACAATGAATTAGTCTATTCATATAGTTAAAATAATATATTTGTAGAACAATTTTATTGACTTTTGAAACGATTTTTTAAATCCCATTTGTTGATCTACATTTCTATAGAAATTTGTCAAGAAGAATGTCATCCTAAATTTTTACTTTAATGCATTTGTATTTTTAACAATTAGTTTTTAATAAACTATATATATAGTAGTATATATGTAAACTGCAACATTACAAATTCTGTGTGCCCTAACATCTTCAAGCAATAGTTCTTAGTATACTTTATATCATAGAGTACAAATGTGTACTCTATGCTTGATAAAATATATAACCTTAAATACAATTTATTTACCACTATGCTTTTTATGATAAAATAGTAACTATTTTATATATGTATACATAAATATATGGATCTACTAACTAAAGTAAATTTTGCATTTTAAAATTTAAAATTAATTCATTTTGTATGAGATATTTTTATCGGATTAAATATGTATATTATTAATATTTTGTAAAGTAGATTAAATAAGTGGAAATTACATTAATCATACATTAATCATACATTAATCATAATTTACTACATAATACTATAATTTTATTTTTGTATTAAAACATATAATAAATATTTTAAAGTCGAATAAATTAAAATAAAATATTTTAAGCTGATTTTTATTAAAAAAATATTATTTTTGTGCTTTCACACTGAACATAAAAAAAACTAAGTATATGCATTTAATGAAAGGCTTTGCAAAAAATCTCCGTAGTTCCTCAATAATACCTCGTATACAGGAATATAGGTAACTTCGAATATCCCATTTGTCCATTGGGAGAATTAACCTTTAATATGCCCAATAATTGCACGCTATCAGCGGAAACTTGAATTACAATTGTTTTATGCCTAGACCATGAGAGAAGAGATAATATACATATATATGGGTGTATGTGGAGTATTAGTGGTGAGGAAAGAGATGGAGAAATGGAAGATAACGAGACGCATATAATCTCGAGGTATTGTGACTAAAAACTCTGAATCAGTCCGTCCTATTTAAATTAATAGAAGGCTATAAAGAGGAATCCTTTATTGAAATAGTGTTTGTGTGTATAGCGAATGATTGCGTGTATGTCCCTAAAACAATGCCTTTTATCTATAGGTTGGTGGGTAAAGGTGGGGAGAACTTTACATTAGCGAGATATGTGATAGTGAGACAGGAATAAAGGCTATGGGGAAGGTGTTCTACGATTCCAAACTTCAATTTAGTAATTATATATATAAACATTTATGAATATCATGGAAGCATTTGTATGCATTTAATATTAGAAGATAATGGACGATATTTAGAAAAATTGATATATAAGAAATATATGAGAGACGAGCCTTTGAGGCTACTGGCTATATACAGGAACATGAATTCGAAGTTTACAATTTATAAGAAGGGATTTAACTATAAGTGTTAAAATGGAATATGTAAATATATATTATAATTTATGAGTTGTAAATTATGAAAAGAAAATAATTATGTTAATGAAAAATTATGATGGCGTAATTATAAACAGCAAATAAATCTTACGAAAATGTACAAATAGGGATCTGTACAATAATTGTCTGTATATACATGTGAAGTATGTTTATTATAAAACTACATTAACATTTATGAAATTATATTCGTTTATGTAAAATCCATATATATATATTTAAATACCAACATTAATAATGCTCTGAGTATTATTTCCGAATTGAGCAATGTATATTGTAAGCATCAGCTTCAACTAGCACCAGAACTTTTTAAATTCAAAGCGATTCTTCTGGTCCCTTGAGGCCTATCTCGCAACGTCCAAACTCTATTACAGTATTTATGAAGAATATTTTATGGAAATACACACACTTATCGTTTGTTACAATATTTTATAGTCCTCGATTAGTTTTAACATGAAATTTTTTTAGCATTTATGTTTTATAGTTCTAGTATTAAAGAATATTGCATTATGTAAGAATTATATCCAAAATAAGCAAATGAAATAAATGAAATAATTAAAATTGATTAGGTAATTTTATTATAGATTTCCGTGGAAATGAACATCTCAAGGCGTAATAAATAATACACAATTTGAACACTCTCAAATACACTAATATACACTAATAATCTCAGTTTTAATGTTTGAATAAAACTGCTGAATTTTAAGTATAAATATTATAAGATATTTAATATTGCTTTTAAAGAAGAAAGTTTCAATATATTTTTAAATAACAAAAATAATAAATACTTTAATTATACGCATTGCTTTAATACATTAAAATAAATATATTAATTTATTACTTTAATTGAAGCATTTATTGTTTCATGTTAAATGTCTTAAATATTTTTTATTATTAGTAGGTAGTATTATTTTAATGTATTAAAGTATTGATTATTTTTGTTAACATTTTATTGTTTGTGTAAGTATACCTAAATGTATCACTATGTCTATACTAGGTTTATAATTTGTTTTATTTGATAATAATTCTACCGCCCTAATTCCTTTTGTAAATATGCACATTAGTAAGAACAACAAGTTGATGTAGTATGTATGTATATTTAAAATCTTTGTTCTATATTGTCACTTGTGTCTGGACGACTGAGTACTTCGAGAAATTGAATAAAACTAATAATTACTTATTAATATATATGTATATAGTTTCAGTGCAATAGAATTATACACACATAGAGCAATACGTTTGCAAGAAATAGTGTCACGTTTTATTCGACTTTACTAGTGAGTATAGTACCTAAATTTCTCCTCTATTGTAAAGGGAAAATAGAAAGCGCACCGAAGCGTACTTCAAGTGAAATAATTTAGACAAGAAGAGAATGATTTAGTTACCCTATAACATAGTTTACGTATCTGACATAATATCCTTCATAGAGAGCATTCAACAAGTTTGAGTGTTTGAGGTCTGTCTCATGCCTATCCGACGGTTTGATGTGTTATATAGGATGCTGAACATGTAATATAAGCACGCTCACGAGATCTTTGAGAATTCAAACGGAAAATTTTCCTTCGCTTCGCTGAATTTTACATGTTGACATTTTGTCATTCCTGAACTTTAAACGTTTTATTTAAGTAGATTGCTGAAATAATCATTTTCCCTATTCACATTCCTTCTTGTCTATACCTATATCTATTAATTCCTAACTTCGGTATATGACATATACCTAGTATAAGAGCAGTTGAATGTTTCTTCCTAAACTGATCTACTAACTTATATCGGTTACATATTATATACTAGTGAATGAATATACCACTGTACCTATATATATATGTCAGTGTACATATTGACTAATTATATATAATACAATATAAGTTTAAAGTTTTTGATTTAATTTAATTTAATTTAATTTTAATTTTTACATATTATAATATTTTTATTTAAAGTACACTTATAAAACATATACCAACGTATCGATATATTATTCAATTATAGGTCTGTATAAATAAATAAGTAAAATGTTCAAACATAACATTTAACTGAGTGCATGATTAAAATATATATTGTAGAATATCGCATTTGAAAATAGGGGGTAAAACGGAAATAAGGTGTATGGTGCTAAATGGGACCATTTGTATGATTTTGCTTGTTTTAAAAATATATAGCTATAATTATAGGTAGGAAGAAGGTAGGTACAATCATAGAGTAAAAATACCAAGAGAGTTCACTCGGTCAAAAAAGCGTAAATATGTTTGCTTAAATATTCAGAGTTCGCCATTTTATATTCCCACCAATGCGATG
>JAYRBW010005341.1:0-35172 GCA_036023295.1 Invenusta paracnida | reverse complement strand
GCCCCCCCCCCCCCCCCGGTTCTGGGAAGCGAAAAAGACCCCGGTTCAGATAGGGTTAAGCAAGCAAGTAGTCATCCGTTACAAAATACTGTTCCCTATTGTTCAATATTCTAGCGACATTCAAGATATTAAAAATGAAGACGGCAATATAAAGAGAGTGCGACTGGATAAACAAACTCGTGAACACGTTATCAGACACAAAGACAAACTACGAAGGTTTGTGAACTCCTGTTGCAGTTGTTGTTGTTGTGTGGTACGACGTCACAGCTGCTTACGCAGCCGGAGATACGCCAATACCGCCTCAGGGATTCTCCGTGAGAACCGAAAGTGGAGGGAAAGGACCCCCAAAACCAAAACTGCACTAGCCGAGCATTCCTGGAGCCAGTGCCATGCCTAATGTCTTCTGGAGTCATCTTGCAGTAAGGATAGGATAGGGTCCGTACCCTTGATTACGCTCCGGTAGGCTGCCAGAATGCACGAGTGTCCGCTTCTCAATTGGGCCAGCGTAACACTATCCCTTCTGATCTTTGTAGGGTCCTTTGGCTGTTTAGTGTAGGTCAAGCGTAGTCTGTCGTGTTTGATCGGGCTGTCTTTGATTGTCTGTCTGATTCTAGCCCTAGCTGTGCTGTATGAGATCTTACCGCGCTCTTCATTGTTTTCTGTTATTGCAGCCGCTTCCCTTGCCTCTCTATCCACCAGCTCATTCCCCTCGAGGCCGCAGTGGCCAGGCACCCGCTGGATGGTGGTCACGCCATTGATATCATTCAAGCATTCTCTCAGATCTTTCTGGTCGCTATTACAGTTATCGCGGTTGTTCTTTAGTGCAATCAGCGTGGCCTCGCTATCTGAGCATATGATCACCTTGCTCTCTTTCAGATTCCTGGATATCCACTTAGTTGCCAACTTGAGCGCCTTTATCTCGGTCTCATAGGACTGGTCCATCTTCTGCCCCTGATTCTCTCGGAGTGCACCACCCTAGGGGACTCTGGGGGACCCACCGTCACCACCATAGAACTACCCGCATCTGCCGTACCCACGGCGGCTGACCCATCCGTGTAGATGATGTAGTCTGATGGGCCTCTCGCTTTTATCGTCCTGGTAGCTTCCTCCTTTAGACGCTCATTGTTCATACATTTACTTCCCCCATCGATGAGATCGGTTTCGATGCTTCACCTGTAAAAAAACCCTCTTCTTCCACTAGGTTTCTGACGGCAGAAGTCTAATTCGTCTCTCCTGCTGTTTTCAAGACCCGTAACTCGGGCCAGCTCCTCTGCAGTGTGTCTTCAGCTGCTTCTGATCTTTGATCTATGGCCACCTTGTGCTCTGTCATGGTTCTTCTTAGGTTACTTCTAGGGAGCTTAGTGACTTATCCCAAGCTTGAGCACACTTTCTTTTTAGGACAGTCTTATACTCCGGGACATTCGCCTCCAGCCTCAGATTTTCCACTGGCGTGGTACGCACCTGCCCTGAAATATACCTAAGGGCCTTGTTCTGTGCTCGCTCTAGTTCTTCTTGACTTGTACTGAGCAACCATGGGTGCCATGCGGGGCCGCCATAATCCTGCCCGCTCCTGATGCACACCAGAAAGATGGTTCTTAAATTGTCCTTGTTCCAGCCCTATGACTTGTTTGCCACCGCTGCCAGGATTCTGCATTTATTCGCTGTCTTGTTCGTAACCTTCTTCAAGTGGGCTCTAAAGGAGAGTGTGCGGTCAAGCATGATGCCTAAGAATACCGAGTTCTTGTTCACTTTAAGTTCTGAATAATCGATTTCACAGATGACTTCCACCTGGCTTCCCATGTGCTGGAGCTGAAAAAGCCTATCTCACACTTGCCGGCATTCAGAGATAGATGTCTGTTATTGCCGGCATCACACCCTCCTGGATCTTGTTCCTCGCTTCTTTCTTTGTCTTACTTTTCGCCCACATCACAATATTATTATCATACATGCTGACAAATATGCCTCTCGGAATGGCTTTTCTGATTGGGTCTATGTAGAAAAGGAACAACAGCGGGGATATGACCGCTCCCTGGGGCACTCCTTGCGAGATCTTAACTGGTCTACTAAGTGCCTCATTCAGTTTCACTCTGCCAAGCCGATTATTAAGAAAGCTCTTGATCCACCTAGCGAAACACAAGGGAACTCCACACTCCAGGAGTATTTCGATAAGCCTCCACCTCCAGATGGTATCGTATAAGGCCTTACTGGAATCCATAAGCGCGAGCACCGTTCTCTTTAGCTGCCTCTCTTGAAAACTATCACTTATAGACTGAGTTATCCTCATGCACTGGTCTTCTGTAGATCGACGCTTTCTGAAACCTGCCTGATCTTCTGTGAGCCATTCCCCTTCCTCTGCCATATACGCCAGCCTATTTGCTACCATTCGTTCCATTGTCTTGGCCAGAACTGAGGTGAGGCTCACAGGTCTGAAGGATTCTACGTTTGCTGCCGATTTGCCCACCTTTAGTAGCGGGATGATCTCCGCCTTTCTCCACTTTTGTGGGACTTCGCCTATCTTACAGGACTGGTTCATGCACTTCAGTAGGTTGCTTTTGGCCTCTGTGCCTAACTTCTTAATCAACAGTGATGTTATCTCATTCGGTCCTGCTGCTGACTTGTCTCGCATCAGGAGAATGGCTCTCTCGAGTTCACTCATAGAAAATGGTTTGCTGCTTTCCGGTTCTGTCGATTTACAGTTGAAGGCCGCTTTCCCGTCTCTATTGCGGGACCTCTCTTCCTTCGAGAACCTTAGTCTGCTAACACTAGAATAATGTTTCATGAACGCATCGGCTTTTTTGGTATCACTTCTCTATCTCTCTGCCATTGTGGACCAATTTTCCAGACCTATGAGGTGTCTTCCTTCCAATCCGTGTCCTCTAGGAAGTTCTTTCATTTATCCTCTTTGGCCTTTCTCATTAGATCTTGGACGTTTCTACACTCATTCACCCATTCTTCTTTGTTGTTCGCTACGCTCCTTCTTATGCTGTTTCTTTTTTTCACCGCTTCTATAATCTCGCTGTTCATCCATTATTGGCTTCCTTTCTTAATGGCTGTTTTACCTATGTAAAGCTGCGCGCCTTTCTAAACGCTTCGCTCACCTTGCTTACGTTCTGCCCGACACTTTTCCTTTGTTTTCATTTGCTTTCTTTTGTTGACAAGCCTTCCATTTCCTCTGTATATTTAGTGTAGTTGACCTCCTTAACTTTACATCTGAGACGCCCCGTTGCTTTATTTTGAGCGTCTTAATTCTACAGTCCACTGACACCAGGATAGGAAGGTGATCTGATCCAATCACTCCAATGTTTTCCACTCTGTTCGGCTCAGCCAGCTGTTGTGGACCATCGTTATGTCAGGGCTGCTAACTTCACCCGCTCCTCTATTTATTCTCGTGCTATTGATTTCATTACACGTGCAGAAATCCTTATTCATTATCCATTCACTCAGGATTTCTCCTCTCTTGTCTGGAGGTTGCACTGCATCCCATAGTGCGTCGTGCGAATTAAGATCTTCCGTAATGATGGTCTTATTGTTCACCTCTAATCTCTCCATGTCGAAAGGGTCTTCGTCATGGTTTTCTCGACTGCCTCTGTGGGGTGGCTGGTACACATTGGTCAAATGGATGTAGCCCTCAATTTTGGACTTAATCTCCACCTTAAGAACTTCAAGTTTAGATTCTCTATCTTGCTGGACCACAATCTCTCTGTACGAAGTGTCTTCTTTAATCAAGGTGACAAAGTATTTGGCATACTCCCTGTCTTTGCGTATGGAAGTGTACTCTTCTACGCGAGGGGTACTGTGATTTTGCTGGAGCTTGCTCTCTTGGATCATACACACATCAATCCGGTGTCTTTGAGGCACTTTGCAAGTTCTTCAATTTTGGTGCGGATATCATCTGCGTTCCATCGCAGCAGCTCCAGACTCCCTCTGCGATCGAATTCCGAGGGTGGCTCACTAACACTGGTCGTCCCTGTATTCGTCACTCTAGCGCGCTGAATGGGCCTTGTGCATTTCTTGCAAGTTCACACGTTAGCCGTTATCAAGTTCTCATGTTCTTTCCTGGTTAGACCTCTGCAAGCCGTGTGGGCTTCTTTGTCACATTTATGACACTTAAGGGGTCTTTCCACCTGTCTCAGCGTTTTATTTCAAATAATATAAGGAACGTCCTTACTGTTAGTTTCCCTCGTTTCCAGCTCAGCAACCAGGCTGGCTGCAATTCGCTTACCGCTGCTCCTCGCCGTTTGACTGCATTGGTCACATTCCCATCTTTGAGATTGCTTTGATCTGGAACTCCCATTGTAGCACCACACTTCTGGCACTTTAAATACTCGCTTCCCGCTCTGACGGCCCTCCTGCAGCTGTAGTAATCTGGACCTGAGTTGAGCTCGATATCTCCAGCTTCAATTAGAATTCTTTGAGGGTCAAACGCTGGGTTTTCGCCCTCGGTACCCAAAAACACGACTTCCTTGCTTGACCAATTGAAAGAAGTACTGGTCTTCTCCACCCGGTCCTGTGGATCGAGGCGGTAAAAAAACGGTGGCAGACATCTTTGTACCCATAGGGTCTGATCTAATTTGCCCGGGAAGTTCTCTTCGTAAATGCGATGTCCAAGAATCGGCCTGTTGCAGTCCAATGTTCCATAAAAGAAATTGGGTTCACATCAAGCCAGATAGGGTGCGCTGCATTGAAAAACACTCAGAGGTATACAAAAAGGAGCCGTCTTTCTTCTCCCTCTCCCCTTTCTCGTTTTAGCAGAGAAGGCTGAACTCGACGGGGCTGTATCAAGTGGTGTTGATTTTTGGAGTGAAAAAAACAGCTACAGTGATATGGCACCTACCACTGATGCCTATTGTCGTATGGAAATAATAAGTCAGGCGGATTTTGCTCGCTCCATTAAGGGGGTTGTTACAGAAGAAAACCACCTTCCTATTAATCAGACGCAAAAGCTCTGCATGAAGAAAGAAAACGGATGAACATAGAGTCAACGCCTGCTGACTCCCCTCCCCCTCCTCCACAACTACCCCTATTTCTATCATTAATCCAGCGGAGTATTGACAAATTCCCACTTCAGGATACACACAATTTTGTCGAGCGACAAATATTCTCAATAAGCTAGTAACAAATGGAGTCACATGGGACTATGAAGGAAAAGTCATACTGGGTTACCACCCACTTGATAATGCCTTCATCATTGATTTAATATACATTGCAGCCCTTACTAATAATGGCAGAACGCTCTCACAATCTGACTGGCACCAATTCATGGAGGTTTTGAACAGATATGCAATTAAAATATCCACCATTGAGCCTCCGACTACGCAAAAATTAACCCATGATAGTGACAATCATTTATTTAGATTTATTCGGGTTATAGAAGACAAGTGGTTGGTATTTTTTTAAACAATCGGACGCTTTGAAATGTCAATACTAGTAGAACTGCTGCCTGTATTTAAAACATTGAGGAAGGGTGCCGTCACCTCTGCACTTACACTAGGTACGGATATGGCAGGAGACATGATTGCTGGAAACCTTAAAAGTATTCCTAAAAGTCGCAAGAAGTGAGGCCGCAATTATATTAATGATATTGGACGCGAATATCTGATACAGGATGTCTTTCCCGCTGGGCAGCAAGGTAGCAGGCGCGTAGGAAGGGGAGAGTCAGACCTATAAACATGAAAGGGGTAGAGTGAAAAAAATCACTCTTCCTATTAAACGACATAGAAGACTGCCAATAGTATGATTACAACAAGTGACTGCCCGTGTACAAGAGTGAGCTCTCTTTGTTTGAGTGGAGACCTGTTCAGACTGTACTTGATAATGTGCAATGGGTAGACACCCTCTCATGTACACCCTCTTAATTATGTCACCCAAGGCAATGCTCCCATCGAGTTTACATATATTTCCTACCCTGATGAATATAATGACATGAACGATACTATGCTTCACTTGCTCTGCAAAGTTGGTAAAACAGATGGTACCTCCTATGTAGCCGCTGAACAAAAGGTGGCACCAGTAAATAACTGGATGCATTCCCTCTTCTCCGATGTGAAGCTTACGCTAGGCAATACAAAACTTGAGGAGGCATGCATATTATGTATCCCTACTGAGCATATCTTAATAATCTTCTTCTATTTTTTGGTGCAAGTAAATGGAACAGTTGTTAAGATCTGGTTTTATCAAGAATACTCATGACAGATGGAAACAGAGGGAGCAGCAATTAGTGGATAAACACAACGTTTAAATAGCGTTAATATTGGTGAAACGATTGCTCTCTGTAGTCCTTTGTGTCTAGATAGTGTCAGCAGGGAAAATAAATTCTCAGTCAGCTTGATGTGCATATTAAGTTGGTTCGTAGCAAACCAGAATTTCACTTCTTTACTAAAACTGCGGGTAAAAACGCTTCAAAGGTGATTATTGAGGAAGCCGTTCTCTATGTTAGACGGTCAAAGGTTTCTCCTGGAACAATTATGGAACTTGTAAAATAGCTTGTTACATAGAATCTATCCGTTACAGCATACAACTGCAATGAGAACATTTTTATCACAATTGGTGACTTTACTGCTGGCGGAGGCTGTACCCTGTTTACCTATAATCTTACGCCTGATCTGAGAACTATCGGCCATGCATAACCCTATAATAAGGAGAATCTTCGTTGCTCAAGTTTGGCAATGCACTTGCCGAGTCCATAAACGTGATTATTATGGACGTTTTCGATTGAAAGATTTTTAAATTACACGTCTGCGTCAAGCGTTTATGGACTTTAAGAGATAACTCTAGGATTCTCTATACAAATCATTTGCTTCGCATTGTGAGTTTACACAACCGCTTGGACAAGAACTTTCTGGGTGTCTACCCGGTAAATTGTCGCCCCATTGGACTCAGGAAGCCGGTCAATCAATCTCCTTGGTCCACATTAAATTGTTTGCGTTCTTCTCCTCTATGGGCATGGGGAGGTATTCGACTCGTTTGGTTAGCTATCTCTGCCTCGTGTATATATTTGGTTAAATAAACTGTGCTATCGTGGGTGGCACAGACTATATTAAGACACATTTATCTTTACTTTTATTCAGGGTCTTCTAACAACGCTATGTGGTGGATATTGCTTGTACTACTTATAAAAAATCTTGTGTGTAAGCTGCCTATGATTACGATTGTACGAACACTTGCTCGTAATGGTGACTTTTATTATAAGACAGTTTGTTGGACAACACTTATACCTATGGTAGATTGGGGACTTTATTGTACTACTAGTACTATTGATGTTTTAATAATATGAGTTTTATCATCTCAACATCTGTCTTATTTCTCTGACTCGCACACATATAGGAGAGAGCGATAGGCTATTAACTTGAACAGTTATCAGGGTGAGGATGACTAAAAATGGATAGCAGTAGTGATAAGGAACTGGCCGAATCCGACGCGGATGCAGAGGCTGTATCTAATTATACATATATGAAACCTTTGCTTATCTACTTATATCGTACAGAAATTGATGAAAGTCTGTCTTGTAGTGGGAAATTGGAACAATTTTATAAAGATAGATGTAAGTTTCCTGTAGCAGCATTTTTGTAAATAAAATAACATATGAAGCACAATCTGCTGTAAAAGAAGTATATTTTTAACGAATTTTCGAAAGAAAAAATATACTTATTGTACAGCAGCTTGTGCTTTATCTGTTATTTTAATTTTATAAAGATATGGTACACACCTTCGTTCTACAATACCTATTGGTGAAATCAGACACATTGAAAAATATGGATGAAGCGATGGGTGACCTGAGCCCATATACATTACATGGTGTGAAAATTACATAGACTTTTATAATGCCTCGCGTGTGCAATTAAAGCCATATATTTGTCAATTTCTGGGAAACAAATAAACATAATGGGTCTGTGACCACCTATGCTTACAACAATTATAATCATCTATGATATTGTCTGGATAATTCTAAGTTCAATTATGGACAGATACTTGTAATGCACAAGTTTTCTGCACTCATTTTTACATTGAGTACTATCCTAATTATATTACTATAACAGCTTGGATACTTATCGATATGCCTAAGATGTTGAACAATTCTACATTAATACCTCAAGTATTCCAATTACCTGTGAAAGGACATTTTCTATACTCCTCTGTTTAATGTAAAAATTTACAACAGTAGTAGAGCGATGTTTTACTTGTACTTGTTATAACTGAAATATACATGTTTCTATGGATAAACTGGCTATTCTTTCTATATTAACCTGGGATAAAAGATATATAAATACGCTGCATTGTGAGGCACATGTCCAATGTTATGCTATATAACGCCGCATTTTGCGGCAACTACCTACTGATATGCGAGTATTTTACGCCGCATTTTGCAGTACCTACGGTATATTACGCTGAAATTTTGCGACAACCTATGTATTATATTACGATGCATTTTTGTGACACCTAAAATATCTGAGGTAGCATGAAAGGTAGTATATAAAATTCTGAGAGAGAGCTGAGAAACACTACCGTTCAATAGGAGACGTAAGGGTAGAATGAGCTATAACAGACGCGCACGTTCTTTTTATACTCTCCGGGCTCTACCATTGGCTGAAGGCGTACTCGATTCTGATTGGTCGAGAGGGGTGGGAAAGTAGTGGCCTCGAAGCACTCTACCATACTACTGGTAAATATAACATGAAATTGGTGTAAATAACAAAATGCAGTAACAACCTTAATAATGATTTATGCTCTAAAACATGCTATGCATAATATTTTAATAATTATTTATATTTTGTGTTTTTATTTAATTATTTTATGAGCCAAAATCAGAAAAGAAATCCTAAAAATATATATTGATAAATGCCCCAATACTATTCAAATCAATAATTTGAGATAAAAGGTATAAAATATATAATTAGGTATGTATTCAGACTATTGAAACATAAAAGTATGAAAACTACTGATAAACCAAATATTGATTTGAAATATTTGTCTATATGTTATCTACTTTTCTATAAATGCGAAGGTAATTTATTTGTTTTCTTATATTATTAATTCAAATTTATATTTTGACTAAACGTTTTGTGACAGAGTATAATTTCATATTATAAGCTATCATTGAAATCATATTTTAAATAAATTTTTGAATTATAAATAGCTGCATGAAGATTACCCTATATTCCACCTAATAGATGCCTCTGCTTCAATAAACGCTTCTCTTATATAAGGCTTAAAAATAAATTAACAAATACGACATCTATTTTTAATTCTTTAGGGCCCTTATTTAATTTTCATTTTGCTATAGTTTCCGTTTTTTGTTTATGTGATTTGGAAACACGCTATACGTTCAAATACTAAACATGTTGATTGATAATGTCAGGCATTACCTATTCTATCTTTAATTTTTTAATTCATTAATAATTTCCATTTTATTTTTTTCTATAAATAGTTGGTTAAATGAGATATTTATAGCTTTTATAAATTTAGACATATAACCAATTATTTTTTTATATGCAGGAATGGTATAGTATTATTAAAACATGTTGCTTTGAGTTAAATATATTGATTGTTACGGTTAATAATGTAATGACAATAAAAAAACCCATCTAGTTTTATATCGGCAGTATATGAATAAAATTATTATACCTTTTAATATAAATGGCAAGAATAAAATATCAAAATAAATTATACTGCTATACAAAGAAAATTTGTCTTTGTACAATATAAATAAATGATTAATGTATACATAGTATTTTAAATCTTATAATAATATACCGAATGTGTTTATTAAATTGTAGAGTTAAAAAATGTTCATGTCTTCTGAAACCAAAAGCTTTGCAATCATTTTGAGACATATAGTACTAGGTATTTCCACTTTGTGAGTATTTTTAAATATATTTCATTTTCTTAAAATCATTTTTTATTTTCTCTGATTTATTTTCTTCATGAGTTAAGTTGTCTTGAGAGTTCATATAAAGTAAGTTCATAGTTTAATGAGATATGACTTTTTCTTCTTTATTTGAGAATTTGTCTGTTCTAAGCATTTTACTCATCTTATATACCCTGCAATATTTTTAGTAATTATTGCAAATAAACAATAATTCATTAATAACATTAAAAATATATATTTATTACTTTGATTTGTTTGGTACTTTTTATAGTCATTATTATAACAGTTTCAATTTTTTTTAAATAACAAAAACAAATATATGCTTATTACTTTGATTTGATAGTTGCTTTTCTTAGTCATCATAACTGTTTTATGTTAAGAAAATAAAAATGCAATATGATTTCGTTTGCAACAATATGCACAAATTATTATTTTACTCTGGTATAAAATCCTTCAATTAGAATCATTATAAAAGTGTTAGAATAAAAATAAAGCAATTATGTTGTATCAATGCATGCTCTCACATATATAATATTACATATATATCTTAAATAAACAATATGTATACGATATAAGCATTTACACATTAAGTACCTAGTTTGGTATAACGTCACAGAATCGTTAGGCATAGATATATAAAATATCTTCCGAAAATCTATTTTTATTTTAATACGTGGATATTCTTAACATACTTATTGACAATTTTGTTTTGAAAAAGTCTCATTTCTCATTGCTATCAAAGGATCAACATCATTTAAAAGATAGAACGGTTTACAAAGAAATGCAAATTGAACAAATAACTGAAATATTGCACGGAAACTTAAGTTCAAAAGAAGAGGCTATAATACTAGAAGGAAGATATTTTACACAAAAAGTATAAATGAAAATTAGTACACGGACATAGTCAAGCAATTAACTATTACACCTTAAAAGTTTCCGATATTCGCTGTTTTCGCTGTGTTTGTTTTCTCCTGTATTATGATTGGCCAATTTATAGCTGCTCAGTGACGTCATAAATTTAAATCTTTCGTCGCGTACTAATGTTGTTTTCGTTGAGCGTGAATAACAATCACCCTGAAACAGGATATATAAAGGGAATATTGAAGGAGAGGGGGGTTGGTGACGCAGTTGAAAGAGCGAAATAAACAATAGGACGAAATAATGAAACAGGGATGTGAAGAAAGGAAATACTGCTGGATACTTGTCGACTGCAAAATGTGGAAATGAAAGGGAGTGTAGAGTAAGCAATCGCAAATATTGATATATAAGTAGAGTTCCTTGACGCTTTGTTGACTAAATATAATATATAATATTATATTGCTTCCATATAATCTATATTATGAACATGTTGCAACATTTATTTTATATAGTGTTATAATAAATTGCAACAATGGGATATTTTTTATATGCTGTTCCAGTTATTAAAGAGTCAAGATTTAATTAATTATATTAGTTTTTATTTTTATTGTATTCAATAGCGCTCTTTATCCTACAAATTTGTCGAAAAGTGATTATTCTTACATATCGCAAGCTGACTTTTCAACAGGTGAAGTTAAAGTGGAATTTAAGTTGTATTAGTTTTGATTTGATTTTCATATCAATAAACTCCCAAGAAGAAAGGGTATATTTTCATGTGCATAGTGTAAAACGGATCCCATTATCGACAATGTAAGTATATTTATTCCATATTTAATATTGTTTTTGTAGATAAGTTATCTTTCAAAATAATTAAAATAATTAAATGCTACACGATAAGTGTTTATTAAACTGAGCATATATGTACATATGTATATTTATATCGCAAAATATAGTAATCCTTATTTAATTTAAAATATTTGAAAGTTTAAAAGTAAATATAACTAATTATGTATTCTTTTAAAATAGCATAACATGCACACGTACCTCACTATGTTAATGTATACACATGCACGTTGCATTTCTATAAATAACAAATAACTATATTTTTAAACAAATAATAACCTTACAATTAAAAAAAATGTATTAATTGTAAATAAACTGTATTCATCTTAGCACAAGTACAACAAAAATATAGAAATCCAGTAATATAGTCGATAAATAAATGAATAACAAATATAGAGTTTTTAATTCTATAATTAGGTAAACACTATATTAAATTCATGTCTTGCTTGAAATGGAATATATTTTTAAACAAATTTACGGGGATAATTATGAATGCTTGAAACATTAAAACATTCAAAGTTATTCAAGAATATTAAAAACATAAAACCACACCTTTTTCTTTTAGTTAATATCGTTTTTTAATGATATGCAAAAATCGAGGCCCTCGAGAAAAAATATATTTAACTAGAGAGTCGACTATTATTTAAAAAATATATACTCGTAATCATAGTCGTATTTTTTGGTGTTGCTGGTATTATTAATAATTAGATAATAATTAATAACAAACGTTCATTTATTTATTATAATGCACTAATTTTATTGACGACATTTTTAAAAGAATTAGCAGCTTGACAAGTCCTGCCATCCTAATTCTATGTTGTCAATAATGTATATTAAATATTTGTGTAAAATCAATTAATGTTTATTGAATAAAATAAACATTGATTATATTGGTTTTCGAACCTACATACTTTACTGGCAATTGAGTCGATCATCCAAGGAGAAGAATGTTTTACTGTTTATTGATCGTACTGAACTAAACATCTGTTTGTATTACATTTTGTATTTTCTTCGTGTGTAATTCATTTTCTTTCATTTAATTAAGAAAGAAGTTAAATATTCCCAAATTGTTAGACTATTTGATAAGTAATTATCAGACGTTAAAATACAAACAGAAATCGTGTAAACAATTATTATGTGGCATTTTAGTGCATTACGTAATTTCATATGTCCCATTAGAATTATATTATAGCTAATAAATGCATTATAATGTTATAATAATAATAAGTATAATCAATAATATTTATTAATAACTGTCATACAAATACATACATCATTTATTAGTAGAATATTTTAAATCGCTTCTATCACATGAAGAGACGGGAAAGGAATGGTTTCGGACTCATGTTATCTCGAATCAGAACCTTTGACATTACAATATGGAATCGTTTATTTGATTCAAAGCGCAGTGTCACACCACTTTGAAGTAGTGTGGCAGAAACTCTTTTGCTGCTTATCAGAGCTATTGATTAATTCATATAAAATATTAAAAGTAACCTGGTCAAAAGTAGACACATACTATTCCATACTATTAATTCATTTTGAATAGATATTTTATATGGTTTTCTTAAAATAATCAAGCCTGGTCAAAAATATATAATAATTCAAAATATTCTTGAAAAATATCAAGTTTTAAAATGAATGTTTGCATATTAATTCTATGTACAATTCAACACATATTATTTATTAAAAATCCAAATTTGTATAACAAATCTCCTTTATATTTTATGTTTAAAATTAAATTCACTTTTTTGAAGTAATATTTTTGAAGTAATATATTTGACAGGTTATCAGTTTGTATTAAAGTAATATTAATGTTTAATATATGTTTTCAAGATACTAAATATCAGTGGCCTTACATCAGAAATCGTAACTTCACATACTGAGCAATTAAAAAGAGATTTATAATTTTGTACATATACCTAATACATACAGAATATGCCTAAAATATTATTTAATTTGTAAGAATTACCTAATATTAACAGGAAAGTCTTCTTACAATTTCTTAAGAGTTCTCTTAAATAAGTCAATAAGTCTTATACGAGTAGTCAAATACATTTTGCTGTACTTTTTATGGTCACATTTCCAAGCGTGAATTGTATGAAATGCATTTAAAATGATGTAAGTCTATTTAATTATTTAGCGTCTAATTGAAACATATTGTACCCCCAAGGAATGTACATATATCTACAGGACATACTGACTTTATTATCGGTTGAAGAAAGATAAAACACAGATTCCGATTCTCATGATTTTCTTTGTGAATTATACACTGGGAGACATGCATAAAAGGACATCTAAAAGACGTAAAGTAAAGTAAAAAAAAAATTCGTGAGATGCTTGTATTTTATATTTTTATTTTGCTTTTACTATTCAAGTGAATGTTCGAATTAAAACCTACGATGGGGAATAGCAAACAAAATACTCAACCATATTTTCCAGCTCGTCAAAAATAAATTTAACAATGCCGTTAGGTACAATTAATTAATAATTAATTTTATGGGTTGAAACATTAAGTTTTGACATTAGTGTATTGTATCGGTTAATGTGTAGAAAATTATTTTTTAAATTTCAAAAATTGAATGTTAACACTTCTAACTTTAAGGGTGAGGTGATCAAAGCTGGTCAGATGTTTTTTACCATGCCCATGGTCGAAAACTCTCTAGCCTAGTTTTTTTTATGTGATCAAAATAAGTCGTGGGTTAAAACATATCGACCACGACCGAGGTTGTGGTTTTTTAACCTGACTCAAGGTACACAATGTCCGACTAGGACATTTTTAACTATTGGGATTTTAAGTTTTAATTAAAAGTACTTAAATACTTTAAAGTATGAAAGTAGCGCTATTTAATGATATAAAATTTAGTAAAATGAATAACATTTAAATAAGCTTAGTAGCATGTTTACTTTATAACATTGTTTTTTAACAGTAGACGAAACCGACATGGGTCGTTTAAAAATTGACCAAGGCTTTTTATTTCAATATACAGCTTTACAAACGTATGCCGCGATAACAATGTTATTTGTAGGTAGGTATAGTTCACCCATTTAAACAGTCTATCAAGGGATGGGCTCCCTGATTGATGTACTATGTGACTCGGTCTCGTATTGTTGAATTAAACGACTTACCTATATTTAAACGGTAGTCTCAGAAAACTTCTTTTGATCGCACCATATAAAATCTGTACCTTTAGTCAGGTTTTCTGCGACCAAGGTAAAAAGCCAGACTCTTAGTCGGAGTCATTTCGACCAAGGTTTTAAACCGGAGTTGTAGTAAAAAAAACCAATAGTCGAGTTTTTTTTACTGGGTAAGCGTTTTCGACCATGGGCATGATAAAAAAACCTCCGACAAGCTTTGATCAACTCACCCTGAATGTATAAGGTACAATCATTATAAAGCTCAATTTAAATTCAATTCTTAAGCTTCAGCTAATCTACGAATTTATAGCCATTAAATAAACTTATTTTTTGTTATATAGTCATAGATTTAAAATATGTATATATCTATTGTTACACCTAGAGATAACCAATTAACAATATTTCCTATATAAATCAAATTGACTAATTTTTTGTCGTTAAATAATTAATTCGTAGAAGTGATACTGTAATCTTGCTATTGCATCCTTCTATATGAGGCATAATTTAATCATGTTAAATAAAATCATATATAGGTACTATAGGGTACCTACAGTTGTAACAAGTTGTTCCGTTATTTAGTTGTTACGTAGGTACTATTGTTTAAATCTATGTATGTATACAAGGTGTCCCAAAAGTATTTGCGTATTTAAAACTTTACTGCAGGGTCAATACATAGTATTACTTCTATGAAATAGTTTTTGCGTAACTCTATGTACATAATACTTAACAATCATTTGAATAGAAATTTAAATTTATATTATTCAAATTAAATCGAAACTCAACAACGATTAGTACAGCATAAGTTAGTTAAAATCACGGAATACACAATACAAGAGAAATTTTTTGTTACATCCTGTACGATTCCATTGGAAAATGTTGCTGAAAGTTTGATAAAATGTCAAGAAAAGTTTCAGAAACGTCCACCAGCTAATACCACTGTTATTTATTGTAAAATAAGCTTTTAGCCACAGGAAATTAGGAAAAAAATCGATCCAGAAATAGGCGACCAGTTACAGCCTCAGTTGACAATAAGAAAAATGAAATAGTGAATGTTGTTGCAGAAAATCCAGGTACATTAACAAAAGCAATTTTCACTGAAAAAAACATTTCCAAAAGTTCTGTATTTCGTATTTTGAAGAAAGACAATTATCACCCCTATAAACCTTTATATTGTCAAATGATTTATAATGCTGAATCAGACAGGCGTTTGCAATTTCGTGAAGAAATATCAAATTTATTCGATGCAGATCCAGCATTTTTGAGGAAGATGACTTTTTCTGATGAAGCAATTTTCTCATTAACTGGTAAAGTGAACGAACATAATGTTCATTTCTGGCACCAAGAAAATCCTTTGATTCGTGTCAAAGATCCTGGCAAAACTCCAACGCTTACTGTTTGGGTATGGGTTATTCAGGAATCCTTTCCTATGACATATCAGATTAAACCATGAATGCATAACGTTCTGTGGAGATACCAAAGAACAATATTTTACCTAATTCTAGTAGAGTTGTCGGCAGACCTTGGTATTTCCAGCAAGACGGTGCTCTTATTATTTATGGTACCACATTATTTTCTTTGAGAACGAGGATTTCTTGATGCCAACCTTCAAGGACGTTGGATTGGGAGTTGAGGTCCAATCGCCTGACCTCACTGCATGTGATTATTTGTTGTGGGCTTATGTGAGACACAAGTGTATCCACCTGGATTTGTTTACCCTAATATTCATGCCCTTGAGCATCGAATTCAAGAAGTTTTTAATTAAATTCAATTACAAATGTTCCGAAAAGCAATGCAGAATTGTATTGATCGTGTTAGAGAGTGTCTTACAGCTGAAGGTGAACTTTTTGAAAAGTAAACCTACTGGTAACATTCTGTATTACTATTCATCAACGTAATTTCCATAACCTTCTATGATATCGATAAATCAAGAAATTAAATTTTATAATATAACTAATTTCTTCTCTCAGTGTTTTTTGGCACATAAATATTATGTAACTGTGTAATTCGGTTAGTGTGTGCATGTCGTTTTTATTAGAGTCTCGTTTAAACATGGAAAATACAGGAAGATGAGCAGCTTGTTAGAAGCTATGCATGTTTAGGACAATTGAGTATTTAAATTAAATAAAATAAAATTAATTATTCCAACATCACCTATTTTCGTATTTTGTAACTTTCGTCTCTTGAGGTGTATAGGTAAATAATTTAACTAATACATTTTTCAACTATTAATAATAAATACCTTTTCGATGTGTCCCGTAAGTTTCGCTGAAACTTGACTTCTGTCTGACACGTAATTAGGAAAAGGTAACTCTCGTTTAATGAACGAGAAACGTGTCATAAAAACGCCAAAAGCAGTCGTAAGTGTAACATTCCTTCACGTGCGTCAGAGCTATTTTGGGATGACTGCGGTCTTATTAGGTGAAAGCGAAGTTCCATTAAAATAAAGCTACATTTAGACAGTAAAACACAACATTATATTGTTAAGTAGGCGCTTGTTAATAAACACATTTTCATTATAATACGTTTTAAGAGAATAATGACCGGGACATTGTGTATATATAAATACAGAGCAGCATAATGTAAGAATATTTAAGTAATTAGTATACCTACTCCCCCCCCCTCCCCCTCCCCATTTGTTTCAATGCATTAAATGTGGACTTGGGATTTTCCACCTTCTATTAATCAACACATTTCACGGACGAAAAAGGAAAAGAGATAACATATTTAAATGAATATACTTTTGCTTGACAATAATTATCGTGGATATAAAATAAATAAATGGATTTTAAACCAAATAGATAATTACATTAGCTTACTAATAATATTTATATTGATATAACGTATTTAACTAATTCAATAACTAAATCATATTATTATTATTATTATTATATTAATCATATCAATTTAAACTGAAGTATTAAATTTATGAGTGTTAATGTTTATAATAGTGGTTGACTTGCTACGAATAACAACTATTTCATACAATTTCTCTATTGGGATACGACACAATTGGGGTAGTTCTCATTCTAGTTTGTAACGTATCTTTTAAAGTTATACTCAATTGACTATTACTGGATCCATAAATATTTAATCTGTCTAATTGACTTGTTTCATTTATCTGTGCTTAGATGGCCCAACCATTAAAGCATTTGTAATATCCGAACAGTCTTCAAAGTGTACTTATCAGGTGATTTAAGAGTGATCATTTAAGGACTTGTTTAACATATAGATACGAGCATATTGTAAACTTTGCTTCGATTATATTATTGGTAAAGTTTAAAATTGACAATATGTTCGTACCATCGATTTATACGTCTTATATAGAATAAAAAATATATATTTAAAACTGTTAAATCTCGGTAACTAGCAACACGTCACCTTCAAAGTTTAGAATTGCCCAAATGTCATTACGCTATTGAAGCAATTTGTCACACTTTTTTCATATCTCAATTAGCAACGGTATAATTTAAGGTCAACTGTTAAACGAGTAAAAAGGTCATTAGTTGACCTTAAGTTGACCTTGTTTCTAAGAAAGACAACAAAAAAGTCACAACGATTCTTATAGCCACAATTGCCTCAAAGAGTTTCCAAAGTTTAAAGGTCATCCGGAAGTTCAAATTATTATTATTTTTATCCAATATATAGATAGTCGTTTGTAATATTTTTGTAGTAGATTATAGGATATACTACATGAGATTGATAAACCTTTTTTGTATAGACACCTCTATTATGTATATCATGTATTTTCAAAACCGAAAACTTTCATAAGTAAAGGCTGATGAATGGGAGAGTTGCTTTCCATCGTTATTAAATTTCCGCTCTCCATCTTAACCTGTTAACTTTTCTTCTTATTCTTCAAAGGGGATTATCTGATTACTAGGCAGGTCGATCACTACAACTTTATAGGCTAGCAAATGACATTGCCGTCTCTTCTTCATTGGGGTAATAGGCCTATTTATAGTTTGCTAGGACGCTGTTTCATACGCTTCATCAATTTGTTTTAATTTTCTGCTCATCGCACTGCAGATATATATGCATGCTAGTATTTTCTAGTTCAATGGATTTATGATAATTAAAATTAGTTTCGCATCGATCGGTCATTGAATATTATATTTATGCGTTAGAAAAAATTGGACACCACTTGTTTTTGACATTTTTTAGCCTTAAGAGCTTTTAAAAAAATATATATACAATGTCTGGAACCCTTATTGTCATTAATATTTCTAAAAACAATTAATAAGTACCGCAAATGATGGCTATAATCGTACATTTTGTATTACATAGTCTGTATAAGTACTTTGTAATTATAATCATATATAATTAAGAATTTCTAAATTATGCATTTTTTACTTGGAGCTTGTATCTTTAAGAAATATTTGTTATCGCTGCATATTTTCACCAATATACATTAATATTTTATAATACTAACATTGATAACTAGTACAAGCGTCAGATGTCTAAAAGTTAATCTAAAAAATATATTTTTTAGATTGGAATCCTGACATTTAATTTATAATGAGTTCTGATCCTGGTTCTAAGAAACAAGCTAGTCAAAGATTATTATGCCCTTGATTGCGCCAATAAAGTTTATACGGATTTCAGACTAAGTTGTATACTTATTATAACGTTTAAGTAATAACACTAGAATACGTATAAATATTATCCAAAAGTAGTTTGTGTATCATTTCGTATGTTTTCTGCAATACATATCTCAATAAAAAAGTTACACCCATTGAGGATAATAAAATAATTCCTACATTATTTAAATTTAAAACGTTATAGAACTCCATTTAAGAGTTCAGTTCAGTCCATTTTAGTTTACTTGAAAAAGCATTCTTAAAGTTGTCCATCCAAATATATTATTATGTATACATAAAAAAGAAAGCCACGAGGAATTTAATTATGCATATAGCATTGTAGGTAAGCTCGCATTCACTCAAGTGTCTTAAATACATGTTACGGTAATAATCAAGAAGGCGCGATCAGTTATGACAATTCCTGAATTTCACTTGTCTCATTAAGCATGTAAAGCAAAAATCGATTTTTGTCAATAAAATTTCACTTTGAACTAAATTTGACCCCAAAGCAGTGTGTCATCGTTTAACTAGTGGCATATTTTATGAATGAGATAAGATAGCATATATAATTTTACTAATTTTAACTACTACATTCACCTCCCATTCTAATTTTAAACATGTGAAGTATGTTATAGTCTGAGAATATTAACTTCGAAATGTAACGTTTATCACTGCAAATAATCGTCTAAGCATATATTCTTAAAATGCTTATTTTCACTAGTAGTACGATGCGTGGTATGATGTTAAGTTATCAGTTCTACTTATTTATCAGTGACACCAACTTTCCATCAAATTAATGTCGATAACAGCAGTTAATGAAAATAGATTTTAATTAAAATAGAATATATATACCTATATACTTACTGATTTCTAAGGATTTGTATACATGAATTAATTATCCATACATATGTCATAATAGTTGACTTTGACTATGGAAAATAATTATAATATGTTCATTGTGCGTATAGAGTAAAGCAATCGCCACCAACATTGAAGTTACAGTGAATATCAACTAAACAGGCGTTAATAAATTATGCATTTAGCTAGGATTTGAGAATATTTGTAATATAAATTTTAAACGACAAAAAACATTTAACACATATTGTTTTTTTTTAAGATGCAGTATATTTAATTAAATTCGATATGTTAAAAGTATATTTCCTTAAATATGATCAGATAATATAACTTGCATTTTTTTCTCTTAAATATGAACTATTCTATAACTTGCCTTTTTAATGAAAGATAATAGTTGAATTGTAATTGTCACCCTTTTATTTTAACATATTATTTATTAATTTAACTCAGTACTACAGAATAACTATAATTTGATCACATTCATTTATTATAAGGCAATCCTACAAAGAGAACTGTACATTTGATTTAAACCTTTGAATCATTAACCTATAAAATGTCAGCGGTTCAGTACTTGTTTTTTTTGTAATGAATAAATCATCATATATGTCATTTGGCTGAAGTGAAATCTTCAATTAAACCGATGAATCAATTGAGTTCAGTCATTTGAACGGAAAAAATAATAGAGTGAAAATATGGCATACGTGTACTATAATTTCAGAAATAAAGAATTCAATGTCGTTTGTGTCTCTGTAAACAGGTCCATAGGGAATGCTCACATTTCTTGAAATATCTAGCTCAGAATTTACGTCATAGCATACCAGGAATATTTCATTAGAATTGTATTTATGTTAGGGAAGGCGGTCAGATAATATAAACCAAGAATAAATGGATTAAGAAAATAGTGTGGCTCATCGAATTTGTTATTTTTCTTATAAATAATTTATTCAATGTATCTAGTATAGATTTGTGGAAATAAAATGAGACACTGAAAAAAATATTCAAATATTGGGACTGTACCGTTTATATAAATTTTCTTTCATACAATTTCATTTGAATTGTTACATATAATCAATAATTTGATTACTTCAAATTGACATGTTATTTTATTGATGTTGAATACATTATTAACACATATATAACAGCAATTAGTAGTATGAAGAAGAAACGATGTATTATGTTTTCAATATAAAATTATGGAAATGACACATCGGAAGGGGGGTCCCCATGTAAAGGCACACATAACTCATACATTTATTTACTGTGGTTATATTTGCTTACATCATAGTCTGTCTTCAGTAGCATATATAAACTATATTATCAAGCTTGTCCAGATTTAGATACAAAATTCTTTATAGTATGCCATATAGGGATAATGTTGTTTTAAGTGAGCGTTTGAGACTATAATTTGATTGAAAAATCGAAGATATAGGAGTTCACATTAAATTTATTTGGAATCTGGAAATATCTTCGAAACATAATAGTATTGTTTTAAAATGTGTATTTTATGTTAAATATTAAAGACCTTATATTATAGCACTACAATATTGTTAAGTAAAACTGTTTAATAGAGATAGTGTAACGATGCCTTTTATTGTTTGATAATTTTTACAAACTCCCTATAATCATATAAAAGGCTATTCACATCTTGATACTTAATTCGATTGCGCTATCGATCGCTATCTGCAACTTAATGACAATCTGCACTGTACTCGCGCGGCGCGGCGCAACATGACATAATAAGTTGAATAGCGTAAAACCTTATATGATGCAGTTCACATTGAAAATTGGTTTAATATTGTAAAAACGCATTGGTATTTTTAAGGATAGCAAATCTTGAAAAGTGGACTTACAAAAATCAGTATTGAACACTAAAAATACGTTATCATTAGCCTGGTATGCAACAAACTTATTTAATTCGTGAAGCAGATAATATTTATTAATCTGACTAATGGCCACACAAATTAAGTTTTATTTGAAAATGCAACGCGTTTGCGACGACACATCAACAAATATAAATAAATATACGGGTGGCAATAGATATAATATATTCAGTAGGTACTATTTAAGCCATAAGTCATACACTGAAATTCAATAGAGACGTGACGTTTTATTTAAATAGCAGCGTAATATTATATCATAAACTAAATTGTTCGAGCTCAGCTCAATTAGGTGTGCACAATTATCCTAGTGATATAAAAAAATGATTGTTTACGTATATGGATTTTTTAAGCCTGCTGTACATGTGTAGTTTTATTGTCACTTTATTACATTACAATTATCAGTTATCAGTTATGTAGTGTAATGTTATGAATATTAAAAGTGTAAGCTTACTATTAATGTATGACAAATAGTGACTCCATGTTATCCCCTATTGAAATCAACAGACCAAGCAACATGAAACAACAAACACCGGCTCTCCTGATCGTTTTCATTCTTCTGGCGGGGGTGATCGGTGGCCTAGTGATGGTCGCATGCGTTATCCTTCTTTGCAAATACTGCTACAAGCATCAGCATAGATATATCAGGTAAGTTCATCAGCAGCAGGCTGAGCTACCAACCATGGCTCAATTGAATATTCACAGAAACATGTTATACTAAGTAGGATGGCAGACCACAAGGTTCCGTACTATAAAATGTACATAAACTAAGAAATCATTATTGAAGAAATATTTATCACACATAATATGATATTTAAAATTAGAACTTACAAATTTGTATTAATTTAAAAAATCTTTATAATTTTGACCAATGTATTTATTATAGTTAAAGAGAAGTATCTACATATATATTAAATTAAATTAATAATATAAATGACTACACTTTATTATGCAATGCATTATGTTATAAACAATTTTTTTTAATAAGTGCTTTGGCAGAAAATTGATAACATTTTGTTAATTAAAGGGGAGTAACATACGTTATAACACGATTAACATTTTAACCCCCTACACACCCAGGGGCAGTGGGAAATTTAAAATTCCCCCGTCCTGCACTCTTGCTCTAATAATGGAACAAAAAATTAAGTATGCATAAGTTTCTTCTAGTGCTATATTCACTATTAATTGTGAACGCAAAAGGGTGGTCTTACCAAAAATGCACTTTTTTAAAATAAAAAAGTTATTTTACATTTTTTATTAAAACATGCTTATTATCGAAATCGTTAGAAATCTGATTTGGGTACTGATTAATACATCATTTAGTACTAAATTTACTAGTTTAAAATTTATTGGGATGCCTGAGGCCTAATCTCCCACCACCATATTGAAGTTAGAATGCATGATTAACTATGTATAAGGCATAATTCAACAAATACATAGGTTTTAAATAGTAGAATAACAAAACACAATTCGCAAATAACGAGCATGAATCTGATGATTATATATAATATCTAAACTAAAAGTTGTATATTTATTTACCGAAACATTTCTAACTCCAGAACATATACCGTACATTTTGTTCATTAATAAGTTAGAATGTAAGTTGCATTATATTGTATAAACAGCAAGATCTAAATAAAGTTAACTGTAATTATTATTTTTATTAAGTTGTAAATGCTTTTTAAGGAAAACATCTGCATTAGATAAGCATTTGATAATGTCACGCAATCTTTAAGTTATATGCGAATAGTATTGCTATGTTTGAAAAAAACAACTAATGGATTATATTTAATGGAAATTTAGATGTAAATAATATCTACCGTAATGCAAAATGTCAGAAAATATATTTAAGTAATGCTTTTAAGATTTTAAGCATTTGGTTTATCTATTAATTTAAATTATTGGCATAAAAACAATTCTCTTTATCTGTTTTGTTATCATAATATTTTAAAAAATATATTAAACATAGAAAGTATAATTATATTTAATATTGTTTGTTATAATACGTTACGCATATAAAATGTTACATTTCCTAGACTATAAATATATTATATTATTGCCTTAATTATACATAGTTAGGTACATTTAAAGTAATACCATACTAACCTACATTAGCATACTAATTAAAAATACATATTATAAGCATGTTTTGATTAATAATTGCTAAAATCAGTGTAAAATTTAAAAAAAGTCATGATTATTTAGATATCCGTTTATGCGTAGTTTGCAGGATGTCATTTTAGGGCGTTGACGAAATACAAATTGTTTAACAAAACAATATTTTATCATTTATAAAGATGATAAACGGTTTAGTCATATACTTTGAATGAATTCTGTTCCATTAAAGTACATTGTTTGTTGTTGTTGAAATACAATAATTTGTTCCAGCACTTACAATGATTCGGCCTAATTGCGATGTTTTCATATAAATGTTTAAAAATTATATGTATAAGAAAATGCACGTACAAGAAATAAACTGCATAGATTTTTTTTAACAGAAGCCACCAGGAATAAATGGGTAAATTAAAGTGCGTGCGTTTTTAATTTGACATCAAATAGGCGTGTATAAACATGCAAAATTATAGATCCATCAATTTAATTATTAACTTATTTACATAATTAAACTTAAAGATATATTGTAGATAACATATTAAATATCACTTACTTTGATTACTTTGACTTTATACTCCTTATATTTTATGAGGATTTTTTTATATAAACAAATGAATTCAATTAACATTATGTGAATTTCTAAAAATAAAGTTTTACAACTATTAGCGACTATTTACCATTGTGCTCTAAAATGGCTGGTCACGTGATCATAGGTTAAAAATGCACCTCTGTTGCAAAAGATTAGCAAAACAAACTTTTAAAAATAAAAATGTACATACTTATCTTAAAATTTACCATTTTTGTGGTACTATGTAATTCCATGTAATATTAAACAAAATAACAAAATATATTTTCTTATAGACAATATGAAAAAATGTTGACCTATATTTTGATAAAATACTTTTTTAAACATTTATAAAACATATTAAAAGAAAACATGGGAAAATATAAAAATATTACCCGTCGCCCTCCCCCCCTCCTCTTGGGAAATGAAAACGCAAAAATCCCAGTATATTAGGAAGGCTGGTTAAACTACTTCAATTTCCGATAAATTTACGCAAATGACTTCTTTATGTAAATGCGCTCAGATTTTGTACAAGAGTATTCGTCATTGATTAGAACATTCAAAAATAAACATTTCGCCTAATATGGCATTGAATCATTTAGAATAGCGGTCATCATATTTATATTATTATTATAGTATACTGTTGTAACATACGTCTAATATGCATGCAGCTAAGCTATATATATGAATTTACGTAAGCTTTTATAAAATTCCTTTTTCTAAAAATATTTGTTATTTGTTATTTTTCATTTTAGAGCATCGACAGTAATAACAAGATAAAAGCCATTTTATTCCATACAGTAAAGAGTTGATTGCTAAAACGTCACGCTTTTATAAAAGTATTCATTAAATATATAAATAAAGTTAGAAATTGTATCGTGAATTATATAATTAGAGTAGGTTATTTGAGGTTTTTACCAAGTGGAGGTTGTAGCCTTGGAGTATATAATAGCTTAAATTATAATTGGACTTGCTGTATATGGAATCATAAATGTAGGTTGTTTGGAATAATACCTCCAGAATATACAATAATGTACAATTTGTTAGTATTATTAACATTTATACGTATGAGACTTTTACATTGGTTTTTAACTATGTATAACTATAACTAATGATAATTACGATCAAAGCCTAAAATTTAAAGATTTTAGTAAATTAACGTGATTCACAATGACTCACTTTACTACAAATTTAATAACAAAAAGCATATAAAAATACATAAAAGAGTATAAAAAACATATATAATATAAAATTAATGTAGTATGCAATGTTGTTTAACGTTTAATACTAGTTGTAACTAAAAATAGCCATAGATTTACTTATTGCTCGAGTTTCTATAAAGCTTCTTTTCGTAACTTTGCTAACTCATCAAAATTCCACAAACTAAGCCTTGAGCTTCCCGCTTTGTTTAAATATTTCCTGATACTTACTTCAATATTTTTGCAATAAAGTTATATTATTGTACTTTTTAATTATTACATGACATTAATCAGTACTTGAATCAATGATGCATCAACTTCGAGTGATATATGCATTTTATATATTAAGCATGTCTTCTCATGTGTGATAGAACATTTTTAGAATGTGATGACCTGACCACTCCATTGGCTTCACAATACTGAGCAAAAATCGTTTAAAATTAAAACAATATTTTAATAAATGTCACGGACATAGAGTTGACTCTTAGAGAGACTCTTTTGATTCTCTATGCAGTTTAATACTACTGTTCAGCTACCCAAAAGCTTTTGAAAAATAATGTATAAATTTAATAATGTAAATAATATGTAGATTAAAATTGATTTAGATATACACACAAATAAATGATATTTTACAGACAACTTAAAAGTATATTAAAATTGTATGAATATATACATATATTAACGCATATCATTAATTTAATACAAATATTTAATATTATTACATATTATTTGTATAACCCTACCCATTCATATAACATTTATAAAAATTAAAATATTTTTATTGACAAAAAATGTACAATGCGACGCATATGAAAAACAATAAGATTTGAAACTTCTGTTATTTAATTATTAGTTTTGCTCATTCATATATCATAGCACAAATGCGTTATAGAGGATTAATAAAGCTTGCCTCCAATATATTAGGCTGTTATCAAAATATACATACAAACATTGTAACCATTATAATATTACTTATTTTGCAAGAAAATTCATAAAAAAATATAATCAATTAAATAAAATACAGTTTGGCATTGCAAGCTTTACGAATCTATAAAAAATTGTGAAAAGTAACGATTGTACTTTACTCTTGAAACAATAAACAATTTCTTGAAGCCATATTTCAGAAAAAAAGTTATGAAAATATTTTTCAAATATTAAACGTTTGTCAATAAAAAATAATAATTAAAAAAATGACTCCAAGACAGCAATAGTTAATATGTAAAATGAGAATATTGATAAAAAAAATATTGTTTCGGTACTTTGTTTTAAAGCTAAACGTTATAAAATTAATGTATTCTGAATAATTCCTTTCGCTTCTAGAGCAGTCTTTAAAATGAAATATTATTAGCCTTTTGAAAGAGTTAATGTGTACAATATAGTGTAATATGTGTGACTTGATATTTCGTATTAAAAAATATCATTCAGATTCCTAAAAGTGTAGAAATATAATAACGCTCATAATAACAAATATATCAAATTTAAAAAATATTTAGTGTTTATGTAGATTTTCTGCAGAAAATTGAGGTGATTTTTTATTTTAATAATGTGGTTTCATAGACTTAAAAAAATATATATATCAGATACTATATTAATACACTAATATGTCTATTAAATAAATCATTGTTTACTAGATCAGGATGCAATAATAAAAAAGTGACAGCAAATCACGATGGAATAATTATACATTTTTTTATCACCATTTTGTTTACGTTATTCTAAAATTTCATTAAAATAATATATTTAAGTATAGGCATGTCATATTCCTCGAGCAAATATAATACATACCAAAGCCTTTAAATGTGTTTTAAAATGAATTTAACTGATGACCTATATCCTGGATATTAAGAAAAATATACAATAATGTGGATAATATTTTAATCATAATTGTCCAAAAAATAATTTTTTAGAAAAAACAGCAGTAATAGACAGTAGAACCCAATTAGAACATAATTTGTATCAACCATAATATAACAGAAATAAATCATAACTGGCACATTACACATTTTAATCATTAAAGTATTTCCGTTGCCAAGTCATAATTTGTAAAATAAAAACAAGTTCTACATTAATATTACTTTATACAATTATTAGGTTACATTAACTCTATTGAGTTACATTTTTTATGTAAATGTAATGTTTTTGTCAATAAATGTTATATTTTTAGATCTTCTACATTTATAATTATATTTAAATATCATTCTGATGTTCAAAATGGATGATGATATTTTGAGTGGAAGCAATTCAAATCGTTTTAAATTTAATATTAGCTCCCATGAATTTTCCTACACTTCTATATTTACAACATTCCAAACTATTGAAAAATATGTTCAATTTGTGTAAGCCAGTAAGATAGAAGTCTCACATTTGGTTAGAAATATATTTCATATTTTTTTCGTTAAACCAATATTCTCTGAATTTGTATTTAAAAGTCTAAATGTTTTATATAAACTGTTTATCATATTTTCATAGAATATTAAATAAATACTTTTTGAAGGTTTTTGAAATATATATGCGTTTTAACATTATCATAATTTTGCATTAAAAGTTCTTTTAATAAAACAGTTGCCGTAATTTATCAATAAAAATAAAAATAAATGTCAAAATGAATATTTACATTCAATATTTTATTATTTGTTCGGGATATAAATTCACCATAACACACATATTAACAAGAAAAATAACTCAACTGACAATAAATAATATATAAAATATATACATACACAGTTTCTTCGTATATGTATCAAAATGTACCTTTCGACAGAAGAAAAAAACTTGCTGATAAATATTCGTACCCTGGATATAATAGACACGTCTTTATAATAGCGTTCTAAGATATGTATGTATGTTTCTAGTTAAAAGCACGAATATATTATACACCATCGAAAATTATGAATGTCAAAATATGTACATTTCGTCTCGGGAGAATTGGCCTTTATAAAAGAATTATAAGAGAAGCAATTTATGTGGTATCATCACATTGATCAAGACAATTCGCTTAGCTGCAGATAATGATTAATCTTCTAAATTATATTCGCAAGAAGTTTCAATAAATATTTGTGATTTAAATATTTGGTAAGTGTTCTATATACTTAGCCATATCATCTACTTTTAAATAAAAATAATTGTACAATCAAAATAGCATTAAGAAATGCTTAGATATATTTCAATATAATAATAAAATAATAGCAAATATTGTAAATGTAATCATTGTAATGTTTCATTGTAATATGCTACAAATTCAAAACACTGTAAAACTAAATAACATTTATATACATAATATTTATGAACAATTACCGAACTAATTTCATACGATTCGTTAAAACTTGCTTATTTTAAGTTAGCAATTAAACTTATTAATTTATACTGATACATATAATTATAAAAAATAATAATTGCCCTCATGTCTTCTACACAAACATGAAAAAATATAGCGTGTCACGATCAATTACCGAATAAAAACACACTCTAAATGCGTATTCTATGACATATCATATATGTGTGATGGCATACCACAAGTTTTCTAAGAAATGTTATAAAAGAAATGAACATTTCTGGAGGCCCTCAGTTTGAGTTTATTATGGTGTTTATGCTGAGTTTATGCTGTTTATGCTGAGTTTGGTGTTTATTATATAAATAACATTATATTAAAGGACACTTTTTTCTATTTTAACATTTACATTTTCATATTAACGCTTCATTTTCCTTTTATATTTACTCGTATAATAAATATTTAATACGATCTACTTTATGTAAATTACGTTCTGGACACGATTGATTATGGTAGTTACAACGTTTTTTACACTATCATAAAATAACCAATGAACTATTTTAATATTTTCATTAAAAATGACACATGAAGAACACACAATAATTCAAACTAAATTTGCTGACATCATATTTAACCAATGACGAAAACGTGTGCTTCATGTGCAATGTAGGCACAGGATTCCTATACTATAGAAATCATTCTCAATATACTTCGTCAAATAAATTGTTTGAAAGTTATTTTAAGGAGTCTTAAACGTGGTGCGAAGACGAATAAATATAACCAGTAATTTAAGGAAGTTTGCTACCCCTATTTCCTTGATTGAGTCCGTAACTTGATGCTCAGGTCATTATTTTTGAGACAAGATGTTCGGAAGAATTCTAGACGATTTGTATAATTTCTTGTCGCTCTGTTGCATATAATATGTATTACATATATATACCAAGGTTCCCACACTGATATCATTCGTATTCGGTATACATGTTGAAAGCGTTTCTACTGATGTGCAGAATTATTGGTCGAAAATATTTTCAAAGCGAAAACAGGAACTTTTGAAGTGGAGGTAATTTAGATTTATTATCAAAATGAAATAACTAATTTGTCTGTATGAATATACTGTTTATAATGTAATGCACATGTAAAACTGTCAGTATTGAGTTGATTTATGACTCCCCAAAGGTTGAAAAGTACTCATAATTGAAATTTCCTAATTTTTCAGTGATCGATAGTAATGTTGTTTTCATGATGATTTATTATTCCAAATATAATGTCATAAATATTTAAAAAAAATGACGTATTGAAAAAAATCATTTCAATAAATAGAGAACAATTATTCCTAATTACACATTAATTTAATTAACAAAAGTCATGCTTTCATATTGTTTTGTTCCAGGGTTTCAAAAGTAATGATTGTATTAAAGTTTTATCAAACTCTTCAGTTGAGATTTTGGTGAAATCTAAAACAGTTCTCATTAAGTACAACTTGAAAACAACTATTTCAAGCATTCTTAAATAATTTTAATAAAAGGTTAACCCAGTAAATACTATCTCAAAGAAAAGTTCCAAACAAAACACTGTCAAATGTAATTATAATCGACAGATTCAGGTGTGGAAAGCATTTGCATCTCTGTGCATCTGTGACAGATAAATAATTAATTCGTTCATATAGGGCCAGAGGTGCAATAATTGTTTTCTGGGAAATGAAACAACTCTAAATGTTTTGTTAAAATAGTGTTTATATTTCGAATGAACTGACGTGTTTTGTACTTTAGAATCGTATTGTCTTGTACAAAATTGATTTGTTTATTTGTGAGTAAATACAAAGTAAGAGAAGTTCCTATGATCCTTGTGTTTTTTTCATTTCTAATTCATTTTGAAACGTATAATATGTACTACTCATAAAAACATGGTACACCATAAGTTATACTACAATGTTGTTTAAACAATATGTTTTGCGAAATAATTTTTTGTATTGTGCTATTAAATTAATTTCCACGTTCTTTGAGGAACTTTCCAAATTGTATATATTTCGATATTCTGCATTAAATAATTACTAGCCACGGGCAAGTAACTTGGCTACAAAAGTGCTACAAATATATTTATAAATTAATACATGAATGTGAATAATTACTTTAAAAATGTACCTGTTCGTGAAAAGCATTCGTAATTTTAAACTTAGTTGAACACATGGAATTTAAAACATACAGAAAGATGATAAAACCTTCCTCGAAACAATATTACATAAAATTAATGTGACAATAGAGCTCCTTGTTTTCAGAATTAACCCCTATTTTTGCTTTTGTCCAACCTCTTTTCAACCATACTACTGAATAGTCCCAAAGTTAGGTCAACGTTCATAGTGGCTGACAAAGACAGTTCGGAGAACAAGAAAGATATTGAGAGTCTCCTAGAGATGGACCAGATTCAGCAGGAGGTTACGCCGCTTACGAATGATCGTCAGGAGATACCTGTGTGAGTTTTGATAATTGTTGCCAGCCAGCCGTTTGGGTTTCAGTTTCGTTTACGAGCTAATTGATATTAGAATAATAAAACATATTTACATTTTCAACAATGCAAAATAAAGTATGATTTCAATGCACGCCTCAATGCAATTTATTAACAATTTTAAATAAAGATAATGATATCAAAAATTATAAAGATGCAATAAATACAAGTGTTTCAGTTTGTGAACACAACCAAAGAAAAACATACATTATGAGTTATTTGTTATTTATGTGTACTGAGATGAACATTCTTTACATCTCTTAATCATGTAGAGATGTTTATCTTATTAATTGTATTATCCTTTTTTTAATTTCCATATCTATATTCAAAGGTCATTACAAAGATATACGAGTATATTGTAATAAGCATAAATAATTTAGTTTGGTAGGCAATATTGTTTCCTTATTAATACAATTTAAATAACTTACATTCTTTTCATACTGGTTCATCAACACAAAACGTTTAAGGAATCAAATTTGAAATTCCACAAATAAATCTCTATACAATAATTGAATGCCCTGTTTACACTATAACTTTCCAAGAAGATAATGCATGCATTGTCAATTTCCCAAATTATAATTCACAACATTTTTGTTTCAATACAATTTTTACTGTCACTCAATACATAATTGTATTTTTATGCACTGAAACGAGTGCTTTTTGAACACATACACACGCAAAGAGTCAATTGTGGCTTTTGTAAAATTATGAATAATTCTTTGTATTTGTTATTGTTATTGTTTTTTATTTGCATTTGTATTTGCATATTTTTATTTTAAATGTCATTGATTTAGAAGATTTTAGACTATTTTATGGTTGTAAAAAAGATAATACTGTAAACAAAGTAAAACATTTATGATTTGATTATTATTATTATTGACAGATTCGAAGTTGTCAAATTAAAACAAGCGAATGGTGAGGCTCAGGCTAGTGGCTCTGGAACCAGTGCAAGTTTGGAAGTCACAGTCAGCAATCAATCTACACAAGATAATTTGGGTGAGTTAAATATCTTGTCTGTATCTTAATTTTCACATATAACAATTTAAATTGTATGATTATTATGTTCAATTATATTATATTGTATTGTATTGTATTGTATAAATCAGAATTTTGATGTTATGGTTCTTAACGGTTTGCACTTTTTTGTTGTTTCATATTAAGTATAATAAAGTGTCTTTTAAGAAAAATTCAATTGTTACCTGTTTTAAACATATCTAGTAATTATATTAGTAAATATATACAACAATAATGTGTTTGTTTTAAACGTTTTTAAAATACAATATTTTATATTCAATACTATAGGTATACGTTAGAAATGGTATACACAAGTATTCTCTGTATTTCTATTTCCAATGATAAACACTTCCCGTGTTTGTACGCGTACTATTTAGATAATTGGTACATTCAGATAGAGCTTTGTTATTGCAAAAAATAAAGGCTTATTGAATTTTTTATCCGTTGAAATTAATCCAATTAGATTAATCTCGATGAAAGCACATTGACGTAATTATCAGAGAAACTGATACATGAAAAATATTTCAGTTTACTTGCGCTGCGAGGGAATAATTTAAATATGTAAGCATTAGATCATCTACACAACAAAGCTGTTTAAACCGAACGCAGAGTAGCGTAGCGCGGCATGTTTAACAATTAAAAATATATATACCTACTTACTATATGGTATGTGGCATGTCACATGACATAAGGTACCGCTGCCAAAACCTAAGCTAAAATATTCTAAATTCACGTAAGATATAATCGACATTCCCTACTAACTTTACACATTTTGAATCAAGATTGATGTTACCAGCAGACGATACTTACGGAAACAAAACAAATACATACTGAACAATTTGAAGAGCAGTGACGCTCTAATTGAATTTCTAAAAACCTCACTGCGCCAGACGTGTTCTATATAAATAGAGACTTGCTGACGCTTAACTCACTTCTAAATACGTATATTTAATAATGCATTAAATTAAACTGTTCTAACCTAGTTGTACATATATTGATTTATTTAAGCGTTCACCTGATATATATGTATATTTATGAATATATTTCTATATTTTGAAAGTTTTTGTTATAAAGTATTATATTTTTGAATTATGTATACTTCAATGCACGTTTAGACCACTATTTAAATATTAATTTATGTAATTCATTTGGAATTATATTTTGACAAAAGCAAGTATACTTGATGGTTTACTGAAAAAAATACTAAACGTTTTATGTAAGCTTCCTTCAAACACAACATGTGACAGTTTGAAACTTATTGTAAAATACATCAAACTTAACAGTCTCTTATTTTTAAAATATTACAACGTGAATGTGACTGTATATAATTCGTAATTATATATGACTGTAATGTGTGACCATGATCCTGATGTAACTACATTACAATGTTTTCAAATAATGTAAATCAACAAGTTAAATCTTTATACTTGTTTAGTATTATTTATTGTATTTTATTTATTTATGGCTTAGTAGAAATACTTCAATACTTGTTGGCACATTTTCGTTAAACGTTTCCAGGCATCCATATTATTTTACAGCTTTTTTATTGCATTTCTTATGACTGAAATAAATGTTACAGTACTTTTCTGAATATCTAGATTTCTACTCTCCAAATGTCATAAAAAAATATTTTAAAATATAAATAAAATTTATTGTTTTTAATATTAATTATATCGGTAATTGTTTTCAAATATTGCGTTAATTAGCTTCTTTGAATACACGCATCAATTGTACGAACAGTACTTACTGCTTCAAGTTTATCTGGTCACATGACCATATCAGGTGATTATAAATCGCATATTATTGTTTCTGAGCCACGCCTTAAATGTTGTACTTCTGTCTTCCAACATACCTGTAGTTGCATTTCCATCTTCCATTAATCGTAAATGTCTCTCTGCGTTATTCCGAAATGTAGCCGACCAAATAGTTCTTGCTTGGAATTAATGAATTGAGGTGTTTAATTTCTAAAAGCTACACCGTAATATAATCGTTATGGATTGTCTTTTACAATATTTTCTTCTAAGTAATTCTTTGTCATGTTTATTCATTTATTTGTAATTCTTAAGACCTTTGCAATATAAAGGTTCATCTCGGACCTTGCCCACTTACTATACAAATTTAGATTTACTATTACAAAATGCCTAGCTTCAACTTAAATTATTCCGCTCACTATTTAAAAGTAAATTTGTAGATTTATATTATATAAAAACTACGATATAAATGGTTATTTTGATATAATTACAAGGTATACCTCATTTAATGCTATCATACCTGAAATCCCCATACCTATACCTGGCTTATTCATACCTTATGCCCCACTAACCCCACCCCATTCCTCCGCTATATATTTTTATATTATATTGAACGAATAGAACAATATAAGCTTCCATGATAAAGCTTTACCCAAAAAATGAAATGAATAAATAATAATAATAATAAGCTTTATTCATCATTGTGACAAACGCACAAAGTAACAAAAAGTGGATTACAGAACAGTGA
>JAYRBW010005330.1:0-13696 GCA_036023295.1 Invenusta paracnida | reverse complement strand
TCTTTTCCCACATTGATTGTAATTTATTGCAGATTCTAGTGGCTAAATATATTATTATTATTATTATTATTATTATTGAGTATAGTTTGAACGCAAATTGATTTGAATTATTGATTTAATCAACGTAAAGTTCTAAATGTCGTGGAAGAATAAATATTGATTCGAGCGATTACGGAAAGCAATTTCCGATACATGCAAAAAATCTGTTACTCAAATTTTTGTATTTTATGTATTTGAAATTGTCTTAAAATTTAAATGTAAAATAATAAAATTGGAAAACAATTTAATGTTCTAATTTAATATATTCAACTTTGAATAAAAAATAATTACAATAATACTAGCATTAAACTAAATCAAATCACAAACTATCTTACAATACAAATAAATCAAATACAATATAAGTTGTCAAAAATAAAATTCCTTGTGTAAAATTTGAGCTACATTTGTCGAATTGACCATCATATTTCTAATTTGTTGTCAATTAATATTTTGATTTCATATTTGACGTACATTGGTGGAATTTGATCACATTTGCTGTGCACCATATTTTGAATTTGTATTTGATCTGCCTAGGTCGAATTTTGTCTGATATTCCTCTAAATTTCACGGTTAAAACCTATATTACAGCATACTTAGTTCTTAATTTGCCTAATTATACCTATTATACATAATATAGTCGTTTCTTATGGGGTTAATTGTATATTACAATAAATTTACGAACGAACGAATTTATTTTTAAATTACAAATAATCGAAGCAAACTATTTAATGAATAAGGTTTACTGATTAATCTTATGTTTATTACCTATCATTAATTTTTCTATCTTTATCAAAGCAAAAACGTCTTCCTGTTAAATTCAAATTAAAAAGGAACATACAAATTGTTTGCTAGGGATATAAATTGGCTACGTATATTAGATGTATATATCAGTTAAATTGGCAATAATTTTACTTCACATTTTTGTAACATTTCGGAAGTCGTAACACTTTTCTTCTAACAATAATACAAAATTAGTCGATATTTTATATCGAATGTTTATTGAATGCAGTTTTAATTTACTTTTGAAGGTACCCAATTATTTGCTTTGTGTGGCATGCAAATTATTTACAGAGTTAATGTATAAACAGAAATATATTTTTTGGATATAACTATTTTTTGCTTTTCAAGAGTTGGGGTGTTTTCTTAAACTATATCTTATTGAGACATTTGTGCTTTTTTCGTTCTTCTAATCAGGAGAGAAACTCTTATTGGGACATCCTATTGGGACTGTCCTGATTAGATATAGTTTTTGCAAACATTTCTCGAGACCTCTGTCCCGATTAGATTCTATTTTTATACCTTCTCAATATTCGTGGCCTGATAAGATATAGTTTACGCAATATACATATATTATTAAAAATGACCACACATTTATTATTATCGATCGTTATTAAATATAAATTAAGACAAGTAATTTTTATTTGTGCGTTATTTATATATATATATATACTTTATAAATATTTAAGTAGGTACTTAAAATATTTATTTTTTAATTTTAACAATGATACTGTTTTGTTTTTATATATTTTTAAACCACGCATTTTACAATACCTTCATTCATTCTGTAATGCCTATAAGGCAAAACTTCTAGTAATAATAATACATATATATACAACTAAGACTAAGCTACTAGGGTCGAGAGTACTATAGACAATAGAAAAAATAATAATAATTAAATAAGCAAGATTCAAGTGCTGCTGAAAATATATACCTTATTTATTAAAATATGCAATACAGATTAAAATACTCACTTAGAAAATACTTGTAGGATACTAGTAGGTTAATACTGTAATATATACGATACGGATATTGCCTTCTTGAGTAAAATAAACTGTAAATACTGTTTCTCTATATAAACTTTCTATTGATTTTTTTTAATCTGTAAGAACTTTTAACATTTTCACTTACATTTTACCTTACATCATATTTTAATAGATGTAATTTTAAGTGCTTTATTGTATTTTTCTTGTTTTTGGTTTATTTATGGTTTGAGAATGCTAAACCATGGAATAATTATACATAGATATTCGAATCTTTCTGATTCTGTATGTAGTTTAATACTACTATTTACCTACCCGAAAGATTTTGCAAAGTAAGGTTTTAAAATCTGACAGCAGTGAAATAGTTTATATAGTAAAACAGTTTTAGATATAAACGAAATGAATTATATTTTACAGACAACGTATTTATGTTAAAATTGTTTGCATATATTTGCTCTTAAAATTATTTTAATCGAAATATGTAATACGTTTTCCATGCCCATTTATATAAAAATTTTTGAAGTAAAACAATTTTTTATTGACGAAAATTTATAGCGCGATGTATATGAAATCAACAAGAGTCAACACTATATTATTGCTCTATGTGCTAAATTGTGTCAAGATCAAATTATTTTAATTATCGATTGAAAAAATTGAATATAACCTATCTAATAGGGACTGTCCCGATAAGACATATTTTATTTAAGATTTTATAGCAATCGGAAATCCCGCCGTGATCTTGATGGGGGCTTCTGCGCATGCGCAGAACGAGTCCTGATAATACTAATAATTTTATGCGGGTCCTGATAAGACTAAGTAAATTATGCACAATATATGTCCCGATAAGATATAGTGTGTGAGCATGATAAAACTGTTAATAACGGGCTATACTTTCGACGAAGAAGAAAACAATGTTGATTTTTTAAACCAGGGCATTTGATTCAATTTTGACTAATTTTTGTTCAAATCAAACAGTGTTCCAATAAGACATAGTTCTGAGGCGCGTACCTGTAAGATATACTTCGTGCGAGGCTGTGAAGTTTCCTATCCAATGATATAGGTACTTGAAAAACAACTATTTTAACTCATTTTGGGAGACTTGTTGTAAAATCCAAAAATTAGCTTCAATTTGATAACTTTTATTTTGAATACAATGATCTTAAAATTTCATTGATGTCTTATACGTGGAGAAAATAAAGAGAACGTAAAACTATGCATATTTTCAAGTCTCCAAAAATCTTGAAGAGAAGCACTAATAAAACAAAAGTTGTTTCATAAGTCTTACTTATACATAATGAAAAATGAAGTATGCTGCATTTAAAATTAAATACTATTGCACATTAATTGTCATTATTGAATTGCAATTTGAAAGTCATAGAAACACTTCGTTTTAAATCGTTTCTTAAATTATAACAACCAAATATTATGAAACAGATAACATAGGTTAAATTGCATCGTCTAGCTGTAATAAATATTTATTAATTAGTCGCCATAGGCTTACTCTAATCAATCAATAATATCATCAATATTATATAAACATTATAATCATTTTCAAAACTGTTATTATGAGAGGTTAAGAATTATGTATAACATTTATACTAAAACAAGACAAAGTCAATTACATATTCATATGTGCAAAAGTTTTCTTTCAATATAAATCTGAAAAGCTTGTGTTTAGTTTAATATATCACTATTTTTTTAGTATGAAAGTATTTAATCCAATGTGTCCACAGAAGATACATTGCCAATTTGATAATCACAGACAACTTCTGTTAAAATGAGAGAAGAAAGAAAATCTCCATATATGTTATACAAGTGATATAGTTTATTACATACCTTAGTTTCTGAGGTTTTAAAAATTGTAGAATTTATTAATGTAACTCTATAGAGATCGGATAACTAACTATAAGACAATGATAAAATAATTTACTTCACCTGCTTCAAATTGATAGCGCTAGCATTATCCTATAAATAATAACACTACTTTGTAATAAATAAGTAGTATACTGAAATATATTTTTATTTAGCATAAAAAACATTATTTTATTTAAAAAAGAATGTTGTCACGTACTGGATAAAATGAAGAAGATTCTTATTATAACAATTCATAATAAAATCTTAATCATTTTATCTATTATATACCAAAACTGCAGTGATTAATAGAAGGGTTGCTATTTGAAATTGTTTTACATACCAAGTGCATTTTTAAATTTGAATAGAATAATTTTATAAAAGATTATAAAAGACTATCAAAGTCATCAATTAATTCTTCGAAAGAGTCAGAAACAAATATTCAAGTGTATGTTAGTTACACAACGAGTGTTCATAATTCCTTGAAAATTTAACTAATGAAAATAAATACATGATAGTCTAGTATTTTTCTTTATTCAAAAATACTCTCTACGCAATAGCAAATATGTACAAATATCTATGGCAATATTAGACTTTAAGAATTTCTAATCAATTTTATTTTTCTAATAATGTTTATTTCAAAGTTTTTGTGTGGAGTACCTTTATTTTTTTATAGATTTTAGAATAAAAATATATGCAAGATATTAAAAACATAATAAAAAGAAGAATAAATAAAAAGCAAATAGTATTTATCGATTGGTGTGTATTATACTGTTATAATGTAATATGCAGTCGCATAATGAGAATCCTAAAAATACTATCATCACAAGATACATACATATACAATGTAACATATTGAATATACATAAATTATAAAGATCAGAAAGGGATTCTTATATTCAAGGCACACTAAAATGGATACATTTGTATTGTAAAGAAATATGTATATATGTAGGCAAGCAACTTAGAAGTGTACAGCACTGAATAAATACAGATAAAATTTAAGTAGTATATATAGTAGTGTGATAGACCTTTAGAGTAGGTTAATTCATTAATATTTTTCTTTTTTTAGTAACAATAATAGAATATCTTAAGTACATACATAGGAAAAACTTAGTTGAAAAATAATATTTGTATAATAGTTATGAATTTATTTAATATAGGTATTAAATAATATATGTGTATGCAGATGACACGTTGGAGATGTGAAAAATATTATTGAAAAAACGATCAGAAGCATATCAGTTAAAAGTATATACGAGACTTTATGGTGAATATAAATATCCATACCGTACAATTAAAAATTATATAAAAAAAGTCTAAAATTCAATTGACAGCAGCTAAGTCTAAGGTGAAGAAGTTGAAATGGTTAGCAGTATATAGAGTTAACAAAATAAAGAAGCAATTTCATATTCTTGCTTATGGCAACAAAGGAATAAACGTCAATATAATATGAAATGATGAAAAAGGGGTGAAAATATATTTGGCAAAAGTATTCAAAATAAGTGTGGCCTTCGTATGTGTGAACAATTGTATATTGTAATTGAGCGATGATGGCATATGAAATAACAAATTAAGTCGTGTAAAAAATTAATAGTTGTAAACAATTGAATAACTAAAAGTTTGATCGTTCATACATTGATGTTGATAATAAATAAGATATTTCGCTGTTCCATTTAAAAAATGTTTCATTACTATTATTTAAAGAAATCTTCTACAATTTATGACAAATTAGTTGCAGCATAAGCAGATATTTAAAGCACGAGAATAAACACTGAAGAGGCAAATGAGAGGTAAAGATAACTGAGGTAAAATGAATGAAAAGAAGGGCATTTATTTATAGTTTTCATTGCATATACAATTTTATATATTTTAGTAGTATGGCAGGTAGCTAATTAGATCACAGTTAAATATATGAAAAAAGAGATGGTTGAAAGTGCAAAAAAGGATTCAAGAGAGAGAGAGAGATATATATACGAGTGAAGAAAATGGCATCTGGTTTTGTATTGAGAAGAGTGGGTTGTTGGTTAGCTGAGGTATTATCTGTTGTTGGAAGTTGAATCAGATGTGTTATCACAATGTAGTTTTGTAAAATTATTAAATGTTCATCAACATAATAATATAATCAACAGTGGACAAAAGAGTTGTTGAATCAAAATTTTGTGAGTTACTAATGCCGCCAACTAGCTGACTTAAAGCTTCTTGAAATAGGTGATGAGGATCCTTGAGAGCTAAAGGATATAAATATAGTTAAAATGTAAATAAGGAAAAAATCGGTGATTTAAATGTCAAATATTTAAACATATACATCTACAGTATGTTCCAAAAGTTCCTACGAATAGAGAAAAATAGTTTTTATGAAACTAATATATTAACAATAATAATCAGAAGTATACTCATAAAAATGAAACTATACAATCAGAGTGTATAAACAATACAATAATGTTCAAACGGTATGTAGTATGATACACAAATTAATTGTCATAGGGATCGACCTGTAGTCCACCCATCCGTGAGAGAGAAAGAGTTTATCTCTTCTGTTATTATCGTATTTTGCTAATATGTGTTTGTTGGCAGCATAAGATACGATCCTCGTGATCTGTCTCACTGAGGAATTGTATTTTTGTTGGCTTCCAATTTCTGTATCCCAGACCATTTGTCATTACCCCGTATAATATCGTTTGTGGTAAATCTAGTTAATCAGATCTCCTCCTTACTGACATACGTGGGTTATCTTCCAGCGATTGAGTAACATTCTCATGTTCGTCACCTCGCTTATTTGGGTGTCCACTTCGTGGTAAATCATGGATGCTTCCGGTTTCAAATAAGTTGACATGCCAAATTTTTATCACTCTTATATCTGGAGGATTAACATCAAATTGTTCTCTTAATTTGCTTTTTAAACTTCTGATGACAACAAAATTGTAGTCAATAAATATAAAAATTCAAATCTATGCATTATAGAAACCCTATTAGATAGCTGTTTTCTCTATGTCCAATAAGAGTATGGATACCTATCATAATTTAAATATCATATGAATGATCAACGCCATAGATAGTTGTTAATATATTAATTTCGTAAAATCTATTTTTCTCTATGTCGTAGAAACTTTAGGAACATACTGTAGATTGGAAGTATCATTTTAAATATATTTCCAGGACTTGTCTTAAGTTGACGCCGTAACCATAACAAAGATATTTTATGAATTTAAAATATTGGATTCATAAAAAATATTCACTGTAAATTTAAGAATGTTAGGAAAATATTTTTACATAATAATATTTACATAATTATGTAAATCAAATTATATAACTTTATTTTGTAATGTAATGACAAAATATAAGGTAACGTCATTAAAACATATGGACAATATAGAAATGAATAAAATAAAATACACGCATGATAGTAGTGGAATAATTTCAAAATATGGCGATCTTTCATTTTATGTACGTAAAACCATATGTATGTACATAATATATACCTATTTTTCCTAAAATTTATTAGAATTTAAAACAGGTAATATATATTTTTTAAAACAAGAAATAGATAAATATATATTACCTGTTTTAAATTCTAATACATTTTAGGAAACATAGGTATATATTATGTACATACATATGGTTTTACGTACATAAAATGAAAGATCGCCATATTTTGAAATTATTCCATTACTATCATGCGTGTAATGTATTTTATTCATTTCTATATAGTCCATATGTTTTAGTGTTATCTTATATTTTGTCATTACATTATAAAATAATGTTATATGTTTTGATTGATTATGTAAATTAAAATGTCACCAGTTTTAAGTCCATAGATATTGATTATGTAGTTAATTATATGTATACCTATATAGAGTAGCAAGTTGAATGCTGAGAATATTAAACATTGAATAGTACAAAATCAAATAGACAGTAAAATATATGTATGTTATTTATAAGCGTAATAACATTTGAACACTGCATTAACTAGAGAAGTTCATCCAAATCTCAAAGAGCTTATTAAAATTACAATGAAACAATGGTAAGAAAAATTAGGGTTTGAAGTCAATTTTTCCCATTATTTTAGAAAGATTCGTTTATTTTATTAAGTTATAAATCAATTTGAACAGCGATTTGGAGGAGCTTCTTGAATTAGCACAGTTTTCTCAATCCACTTTTATAGGGTGGAAATATAATATTGTTCGTGATAGAGCTTGTGTAGATCACAAATATACATGATTTTCTATTATATACATATACTTGTGAGTTAATCAGAATTAAACTTCCCTGTCAGTCATTAGGTATTTCCGTAAAAATAACTGTTACATTATATATTATTTATATATTATACGATATTCGTCACAATTTGTAATATGCTACATATATTTATAATTATTTTGTTACATTAAACTTTCAAAAGTGTCTAGATATACCTATTTATAAGTGCAAAGGTTAATAATTTCATGCTGGTTAATAAGAGAAAACTACAATCTATTTAGCAGTATATGAATGATGGTGATTACAATAATCACAAGAATAATTATAAATAAATACATTGTGAACTATAATATATTTAATATTCGCTAAACAGCATACATAGATCGAAAAATAATTAATGGGTTTAATTTTATATATAGGAAAAATATGTACATTTAATATTAATAATTGTATAATATATACTAAATTTACTAAAAATATATATATATGTAAAAATGAATGTGAAAGTTAATATTAACAGTCAGTTTATACTATGTACAAAATTAAAATGAAATACATATCTCTAATCACACATTAAGTATATTAAATTTAATGAAACAATGTATAAGCATGTATTTTCATTAGCTAAAAATTGATAAATGTATTTCAATACTTTTATCTGAAATATAAATACTTCAACTCCATACAATATGGCCAGGTTATAGAGATTTGACTGCCTTTACAAAATTAGCCACATTCTTGGAGCTCAATGTGTTTGCCCAATGATGGCCCTTCTTAACCCAGCTTCCTACAATGAAGCCACTGACTCCTGGATACTCTGTCACATTATCGGGGGTCATACCAGACCCAATAAACACTGGAAAAGGACAGACGTCGTCGCCAGTACAAAGGGGATCAAAATTACCTTTCAGCACTTCAACAACCTCCCTTACATCTGCAGGGCTTGTCTTCATGCCTGTCGCACTCCCAGTAACCACCACCCCATCTCCTCGGAAGAAAGCCACAGCAGCCGCAGTCTCTGCCAACGATACGTCTCTAGTAACAGCATGAGCGCAGTGCTTCTTCTTCAAATCAGCCAGTACAAGAATCTCCTTCTCCGCTTCTAGCGATCGCCGGTAACGTAATAACGGCCCTGCACACGCATCCATCCAACCCTCGTCTGCCACGTGACCGTAGACAAAGCTTTCGGCGCGGATGAAGTCAAGCTGTGCAGCTTTAGCAACCGCCACCGCGGCCCTATTGGCTCCTGCCAAGATCTGGATACCCAGGGGTATATCAGGAAAACGGCGCCGCAGTTCACCAGCACAGACAGCCATTGTGGCTGGGGTGGCAGGATCTAGATCAAACTCACGAGTGTACGGAATGTCGTGCATATTCTCTAAGAGAATCGCGTTAACGCCATGCTCGATGTAGATGCTAGCTTCCTTGACAGCAGACTCAGTTATTGATCGTAATGCGGTAACACCATTGTTATGGTTGTTGTTATAGAATGGAGTTCCAGGCAACGGCTTCAAGTGCACTACGCCGATTACTATCGGTCTCTTTGACTGCTGCAATAGTCGAGTTAACTTATTCACCGCTTGAAATCCGGACATTGATCAGTTTGATTTGTGCGGTAACAAATATTTTGCAGCGCATTTAAAGTGAGCAAACGACTTTATTTATAAAGCTTATACATATATATTTGATTAGGTATTTGTAAATCTAAATTAATCGTAGTATGCAATTCTATGACATGATAGCTTTATGCAGCCTGATTTGTATGCACCTGTAGCTCTATATGTGTAGGCAGTAAATATAAAAATTGATCTTATAAAATCTATTAATTGATAAAGATTTTAATCTGATGTACCTATAATCATAAATAGGAGATAAAATAAGGCTATTTATTTAATGCATGTTTTCCAGATGACATTCATACAGCTAAATCGTATTAGAGTATCTTCATTGTTATTTGTTTTTTATACTTTCTATTTTGACAGTATTTGAAATTTTCAAAGTCATCAATTACGAATCCTCTAACTACATAATGTATTTTACATAAACAAATAATTAAACTATTAATATTCTCTTATTTTATGACATAACAGATATTTCCGTAGAAATAGATAACGTATAGATAACGTTATAATTAGTTATTTAATCTCTATGGCTATTTCTTTCGCTTTAAGAAAAAGGATTTTTGAGTTTATTTACTTTGATTCGAATTTAAATAAAGGTTTATATAGAATATCTTATAGTGTATACGTTTATAATTGGGTGCCATTTATTTAAATTAGATTAACAATTAAATATTTTAACTAATTTATAAGGAAGCCAACTGAATATAAAAAGTTAATAAGAAAAAGTGCTTATACTTACACTAAATAGAAAAAGTGCCTTAATATATATTCAAAACTTATAGATATCTTATATCAGTGTGAATTATACCATTTAATTGTATTGTATTTAATAGACAATTTTCTTGTAAAAATGGTTCACTTTATAAAATATAAATAATGCTGAATTCATATCTTAATAATTTTCTAGAGAAACTTTCAATCATATTGTATTCACACATTTCGATGAATATATATTCACATTGTTCATTAAAATCTAGGATTACAACTGACAATAAACTATAATTAACATTATTTGCCCTTCGACAGCCTTTACTGATTTCATTTCTTCGTTAGGATCATAGAGTATTGATAGATAGAATTGCAACTCTTCTTGATTATTTAAAATTGTTTGATACCTACTACTGTTTTCTTAGTACCGTAAGTTTTGTAAAATAATGCTTTAAATGTAGTATCTCTTAAATAGTAAATATGGTACCTATATAATTACAAATGTAGCTAACTATATTTTATAGATTCTTGTGATATGATAAAATTAAGTCTCGATAATTAAGTATAGGTAGGTAGTTTAATTACTCTATGTATGAAATCAATAAGAGTCAAAAATCTTTTACTTTTCTAGGGTTATGATCATACACATTTATATCAAAAGAAAACGCTTTATTACGTAGTTATCTAAGTCTTATTATGTATTATTTAAGTCATACTTACCTTGTATTTTTAAATTACAATAATAGGCTGAAAGTAAGTTTGTTAAAATTAAACCTTTCCTGCTTTACACCCTTAATATACAAATATTTGAGATTTCGGTTTTTGTGATATCTCCGAACTAATCTGTGTTTATCGATTAATCTTTGTTAAACTTCTATGTATATTTGTTATCTAATTAATATTATGATTTATTATGCATTAATTCAAATCTAAAATGTCATAAACTAATTTTAATCAGTTAAATAAAGCCTAATTAAATTAAGCAATAAGGTATTTTATTTACAAAACAGTTTTCACATTGCATACATTAAAAAATATACAAACTTTTAAAAGCACACTACGAAGGCCTTAATAATTATGGTATATAATATACTATACACAAAAATTGGTTTGTTACTTGATTATTTTATCACCGATTTATTTAACCAAAAAAATATTTAGCATTACTATAAAGGATGTAACTTTTATCGTTAAGATTCTGATGTACATTTTATTATGAAATGAAACTAACCAATGACTACACTATTACCTTAAAATGTTCGAAACTTATCATTAAAATTCTCCCTAGTATTTGAGCTTGTCAATAATATTGAAATTAACTTAAATTTTAAATTAATTTTATTTTAATTGAAAAACATGTAAAAGATGAGAATGATATTATTTTATTTTACTCATGCAGAGCACAATCAAACCGTTTACCGCTGACTAGTTTTAATTGACATTAATTAAATAATTAATTAAACAATATTTAATATAGCCTATAAAATAAAAGTTATTAGCAATATAAACAATATCATGACAAATGTAATTAACTAAGTAAAATATTAAATATGACCGACAAAATTGTATTTATTACATAAAAGTTTCTGTATATTAATCTTCTTGCCTTAAAACTACAACTAAAATACTGACCACTGACACACCCACACTCATTTTAATGCAAAATTAATATTTTATTAGAAAAAAAATATACAGTTGTATATGCAGATAATATGTTCAACAAGCATGTTTCAAACATATACATAATAAAAAACCTTTACAATATATGTACACAAAGTAGTCAAACTTTAATAAATTGAACATAATATTACGTAGCCAACAAAATAAGTGATCTTTGTAATTGTATATACAGATTAAAATACAAAGATTAAAATGGTGCGAAGAGAGTATTTCATAAACAAAATTGCTCGTTAAATATTTATAAAAATAAAAGAAAAAACACTGAAAAACTTCAATTTAACATAACAAATGCTTTCGAAATCAGTTCGTGCAATAGATATCAAATGTGTCACCACAAGAACTTCTAAATAATGGAGGAAATCGCCTGTTCTAGTTCGGCTCTATTCCCAATGTCCTCGCCTGCGAAACCACCTCTTGCACCACCACTGGACGACAATCGTGCGTTGGAGCCACCGAAACCGCCTACACCCATAGGAGGTGGCGGTCCTACATGGTTACCATAACTACCACCGCCTCCTGACGACGAGGACTGAGAGGAGCTGTAGCGCTGGCGAGTTGATGACTGCGGTGGTGAATTGTAGACCATCTGGCCAACGAGAGACTCTCCACTACCCCCGCTGCTACCCATTCTGCCCGCACCAACGTGTTGGTTATGATGGTAAGGCCGGGAGAGAGGGCTTGCACCGGGCCCGTGCGAACTGCAACTGCTGCTCCCACCACCACCACCACTGATACCCAATCTAGCAGAGAGAATCGTTGAAGATAAATAAATATGTGGTTATTTCAATGCCAACAACAAACACAATAGTTCGGTATAAGACCACAGACATAAAATAGATATACAGCATGCTAGAAAATCTTGACCGAAAAAAGGATAAAATATCTAATCAGACTCTAAAATCAAGTGATTCTATTTATATGAATTAAGCTGTATTTGTTTAGTTATATTAATACATTATAGTTACAGAGTCTTCTGCTTATATTGTATACACATATTTCAAAGAATAAAATATTGAAAAATATCGGATTTTAGAACAAATACATCATAACATGGGTGATGATCCATTTTCTATACCTAGCTCTATATTTTAAAAAAATTGTACTTATAAATTTAGCTGGTGTCACTAAAATGAATGAATGGTTATACCTCAAATGATTAATCTGATAATATATGAATAGCCATATTAATAGATTCCCCGCAATCCAAATTAAGCAATATAATATATTAATAATATGATATTTAGATTTTCAGTCTAACCCAAACATTAACTTGACTGACAGAGGATATTTTCGGGTTAGAATTATTATTATTACAGTGACCCGCCTCCAAATAAGTATTTACTAATCATCACATAAACCGATTTAACCCAATTTAAAGTAAATCCCACTAAATGAGAACAACGAAATTATTGTTGATAGAATAGCAAAAATGAGCTTAATATTTACGTGCAAGAAATACAATACTTTCGAACTAAAAATACTTCAGAATAAAACTCTGTTTTGTTTAATAAATCAAGAAAATTGTATCAAATAGAAAAAATATAAATATAAATATAAAAACAACTAAACAATTAATGCACTGTTATAAAGCATTAAAAAATAAAATTAGGAAACAAGTAACGCATACTTTGCTCACATAATTATATATTTTTGAACTTTTGAATTATTTATTTAAAATATACATTATACCATTTCATTTTATAATAATTCCAATCAAATAATAACTAACCCAAATAATTCCCTGAGAATTAAATCTTATTAAAGCTTGGTTTCCACTCCGCCGGTAAGCCACCGCAAGTACTACGCCGGCACTGGTTTCCACTCAGAAGTAGTACC
>JAYRBW010005319.1:0-13697 GCA_036023295.1 Invenusta paracnida | reverse complement strand
AATTCTTAGAGATTTACCAGGTAAACCATACTGGACCTCCTCGGCCGCCATAGTCAATTATGGAGAGAATGAGGCCATAAATTTAGTTCATAAATAAGAGGTCTATGGAGGTCTTTTTTGTGTCAAATTAATAACACATCATTCTGAATCGTTAAAATACAAACACATTTAAACAGTTTAGAGAAGAAAATATATATATCTACACTAAGTACCTGTATTTGTATGATTTAAATTATACTAACTAAGTAATAATATGTGTACATAAAACACATTTTCTGGAATTTCCGATTTGGAATGTGACAAATTGCATTTTACGGGCAATGCTTAATTGAATACTACAAAAATTAATATTTATACAATCCAGAGAAATTCATTAGATATCCTTATCAACCATTCTGCGTTTCCTTAAACAATAGGATTACTAATGTTAAATAAATAAAATTTAATTCAACGATAAAATTAATGACATTTCTGACTGAAATAATAATGATTATTAATTGATATGTGTATGTGTTTTAGATAATAACAACACCTGCAGTCATTATGCTAAAAAAATATGTTTTACTTTTTAATAAATAGTTTATAAATTTAATTATTTATTAATATAAATAATACAGATTACTATAATGTTAATACAATCTATTTATAGGATTGTATATTGGATTACATATATATATATATATATATAAGATTAGATATTGTTTATATATATGTAGAATAGTCAATATAAGTTCTGTACTTTTATTTGAATTATTATTTCAATATACTTAATATATAGTAAGTACATTGTGTATTATACCTATTATATTAATCAATTATTTACAGAATAGTCATTTATATAACAAAAACATTATTCATGCATTGATATTTCACATGATATACAATAGATAATCGTACTTATACATTGTTAATACATTCAACATTCAAGTATCTATACCTATTATGTGATTTATAAGTATATATAAACATAACGAAATATTTATTAAACATTATAGTAACGACAACTATGTCTTTATAAAAATATTTCGACCCTTTGTATCATCAAATATTACTTTTATTTACCGACCATTTATTGGCGTTAATTTTTTAATAATTTATTTATATGGAAGTATAACATTATAAAGAACATATTATAACGTATTTAAGTATTTAAAGATTTTAAGATTTTAAAATATGTTCTATAAAAAAATATAAATAGCGCGGAAATCCACAAATATTTTACATTATCTTAATTTTTATGTATCATATTTCTATTTGTTTGATCAACTTTTCGAAAAGCTATTGTAGATATTTTTATTAGTATTTTCTATGAATATTCTAAGCATAGAGTAATAATTATTACTCTATGATTTTAAGTGTGTATATTTTATTATTTTAAATGGAAACATTTTAACTTGCAAATCTTTCATTTTTTAAATGTTACTGAAACAGAGATTTAAGTGCAAATGTTTTAGTTTATTTAACATTTAGAAGGAAGTGAATATTAAATTATTATAAAGGTATACACTAGTTTAACAGTTCAATAATAATGTGTTTATCAAACATTTGGTATATTTTTCAACAGTAAATACGCAAATACTAATAATGATTTTGAATTACGTTTGAATATTATAATTCTTAAGATATGTTGTGCCTGAATTAAGCATTTATAAGTACCTATATTTTTGCAATAATGAATCTCAAAAAGAATTTATTGAACTATAATTATGTAATTATAAATTACAAACCACTTCATGTAAATGCATAGATATTATTATTTTCAATATTAATTGGTTCACAATTAATCAACATTAAATTAATTATAAAATTTTAAATTCGAGCGCTATATAATTTATTTATTTATTCTTAAAATTATAACACAAATATTGCTATAGTTATAGTTAAAACGTCTATAATTACAATTAAATGTCGAAACAGCTATTTACTCAATACGATATAAATATAAAATAATGGAAACAAAAGGAAAGAAATATATACAACAATATGTGAAATATACAACTCAGTACATTTATGATTACCACTGACGTCAAGAAAAGCATACACTTATAAAATATAAACAAGCTATATACGTAAAATAACAGAAAGCACAGGTACTCGTATGTTTTCTTAGATGCGTAGTGTTAACTAATTTTAATCAGAAAGATAACACCAAATTGATATTTAGACATTCAGGAAATGTGTGAGAATTGGACAAATAAAAACAAAAAACAAAAACGAACCTTGTACCTTGAGTAAACTCTAATCTTCTTCTCAACTCCTCCATATCTTTCGATAATCACCTTTTTTCTCGAGACTCAGCGTGCTTAGTTCACTTTAATTGAAAATATTCGAGGCATTTAGACGTATCAATTTCATTATTTTTTCATGCTATAACCTCATGCAATACAATACTAAAAGTATGTATTTTAATACAATGAAAGGAGTTTTATTTTGATAAGCTATATTCATTTTTAATATTTATTAACGTAAACAATGAAGCATTTTATGACAAACATTTACGTTTGATCTTATTGTATTTTCTATTAGAGATTTTGATAAAATAACTGTTTTCTAAATAGAATGCGTGTTTTTCTTAAGATTTAAAATGTAATATTTTCATTGGTAAACAAATGTTATTAACTTGTTTTTGTCATTTTTATATACAACATAACTGTCTTTATATATTATTGAAATAACAGTTATTAATTCTATTTATTGCTTATATGAGAAAGCACCTGTTGTTCCAAACATTCCTTTACAAATACAATTAAAACTTTCATTTATGATTATTAAAATGAATAAGTTTTGTTTCAAAAATCAATCACTGTTCAAAATAAAATACGAAAGGCTAAATATCTCAAAGTATATACAGTAGAATATGTAGAATATATAATTCTCTAAATATATATATAGAATTACTGTGGTGATATATATACATCACCACAACATATAAATGTAATTTGGAAAACTTTTATTCGCGCGAGTAAATCTAGAAAAATAAGTTTTAATGGTCATTTAAATATAAATATTGATAAGGCATTTGTGTTCGGTGGCTTTTATGCAATATTTTAAATAATACATCATACACATAAATTTGGTAAAACTAAAAATTAACTTTATTATGAAAAATTAAAATATATTTTAAATACAAATACATAACAGATTTATAAATTAAACATATATGTGGCTAACCCCGCTATCAATAATAATATAGTTGAAATTACTTATTACTGGGATATATACAGCTCCGCTCATTAAAAATGCTGCTACCTATAAAAATGCATTTTTTAATACCAAGATTACATATTTTTTGTAATACGAGTATATGAGGTTTTAAATATTAGTATTCAATATTTATAGATGCTGTAGGCATTACAGAAGATAATTAATCATAAGTGGTGGCCCTGGTAGTCTTGCTGAAACCATTTATTTTTAATTTATAGGCTGCAGCGTTTTGTATATGAATCTTAATTAATTAGTCGCCATATGCCTAATTAAAGTAATCAATCGATAATATTAGCTTAATGCTGCAGTGCAAATCAGTTTGTTAAAGCCAGGAGAGTGGTAGCCATGTGGGTTGGACTCCTTTAATCATCAAACCTGAAGGTAGCAAGTTTGATCCCCAATACACACTCATGATTTTAATAAACCTATTTCTGCATTAAGCTAAATAACGATTGATAAGTTTAATCCTATGGCGAATAATTAATAAGGATTTATATAGGCAATTTCCCGGCAAGGCAATATGCATTTACCCCTATTATAAAATACAAACCCTAACAAATTTCAGGATTACTAAAGTTAGTTTGTACTTATCGAAATAGTCTTTTATTCAACTTGAATATTTATAACACCTTACAAATAGCAGAGTGTCTTAATTTGTATTTAATTATTTATATACAGGTATAAATAAGTAGTGTAAATAAGTCAGAATACACATTAAACTGCGGGTCATTATAATAAGTAGAAATTTATTTTATTATACAAAATACTTTTAAATTATGGTACTTATACAGAGGGAAACATTTATTAGCAGGTTTATCTCAATATAAATCTGTATCTTAATTGTACCAACTTACCAAGTTAATAATTGTTAAAATTTAACGTTTCTTTTATGTATTATAAAGCACATATTTGCATTTTTTGAGATCTTAATGAAGTTATCAATTTTGATTTTGATTTGAGATATGCCACACACACACGTTTTAACCTATTTTTAGGAAATATATCTAAAAACCAGATGTCTAAATTTTCATGCCTAAATATAATAATATTGGAACAGAATTAGAACAGAATTGCTTTATCATAAAACAAATAAGGACCATATATTAATACTCACTTCGTATTTAAGCTTCAGTATCAAATTTATTGCAAAGATTTCCTGAAGTTTCTTCGATAACCTTATCTATACAGCTCTTCAATATTGTTTTACAAAATAGGTGAATCAATAATCATTTTTAATATTATTAGAAATCTTAAATCTAATGAGTGAAATAATTATGCCTTTTTAGCTAACAAAACTACTTAACGAAACCCCATTGTTTATCTTTTTGATTTTATAAATGAGATGTAATTGCTTTATACAATACAACTTGTATATACTTTTAATGAATAATAAAACAACCCTTACATAAAAAATATGGATTAATTATACATTAGATAAATTAATGAAATTACAACATCACTGAAAATTTTAAAATAAATACGTATTTCCGAATTAAACTAAACAACATATATTCATTTTATTCCTTTATATTATTAATTGTGCAACATTAAAAATATATAACTAATATACGCATTACGCGATATGAGAACTGATAAATATTGAATTGCAACACATATCTTAACACTATGCACAGTTGATTTTTTTCAGTTATAGATGACAGGATGTTATAATTTAAGGAGCTAACATAAAACATGCAGTTAATGATACGAATTTTATTACATTTGTTGTCCCTCAATTATCTATTTCATGTGTGATGTAAAACATAATTTACTCTATTACTAATGACACTAGCATAGTATGGGAAGGAAAATTATAACCATTATACTTTTAATTTTGTCGTAAACATTTAAATCAGATATCTAAAAATTTAGATTCTGAAATAAATTAAAAGATTTATCAATGGTATTTTCTTTTCAGTTAAGATCTATCTTATTACTATAAAAAAATGTAACGTCAAATCTGAAATAGTTTAATAACATTTCAAAAAATAATGTACATATCTATAAAGTCGACACAAATTCGACGATATTTTAAAGTTCCAGTATTTTGTGATTTTCATTCCAGACAATATTATATTAATGCTTATATACTGCTCACAGCCCACAATGTTGCTTTGATAAAAATAAAGCATTTTAAAGAAACCCTATCGAACAATCTCATATTTTCTTCCTTTTTTATTTATTTCGAAGCAGTTTTACGATTAAATTTTCTATAAACTATAAATTTATATTGTCTCAATTTCTAAGAAATTTTGATTATTTCTTCGTTATAATTACAAAAGTGTGAGATAACATTTATACGTTTAATTCGATGGATGACTAATGACTAATTAATAATCTAATACAATTTATACAATCTAATTAATCTTTGTATTTCTAATTTTCATGATTTAATTAGATAAAACGTTTTCTTAAAAATATGTAATGAAATTTCCCTAGCGTCTAATAAAAAAGTGAAAAGATTAATCAAATAATATCCAGGGGTTGATTGAATCTTGTCTCTCATCATGGATAAATGTTTCTCTACATAACCAAATGCACGGATAGAGACACTGTTTGCAGATAACATTTCGTTACTATAGAAACATATATTTGAGAAAATATAAACATATTTAAAAGAATAACATTTTTTTCATTTTATATGTAAATTAATCTAGATTTTTACTTCTAACATACTTAAGATATTTTATAAAAAAGACAAAACAAACAAATAAATAAATCTACATATATATTTAATAATTTTTTATCCATATTTTACGGGAACACGAAAATAAACATTAAATAAACAGCAGAATCTATCAGTTATATCCTAATATATATTAATATTTTACTAAGCTATTATCCCATTAAAAATGACTGAAATATTAGTCAAATTACTAAAATTTATCTAGAGCCAATCAAACAAGTTAACATGTTAATATGTTAACATGATGTACCTAACAGAACACTTGAAATAATTCTTTAAAACAATAATTCTTATTTATTCTTTATTCTTTATTGTCAACAATCAATTGTAAGTAACAAGATATCTAATTTTGCGTGATAAAAAATCTGTCATTTTATTTACATACAATTAGTGTATATTATAACCCAGCAAAGCTTCAAATATTTATAATTAAAAACAAACATTTAGTAATAAAGACAGATATGACAATCTTAATTATTTATTTAAACACACATTTGTTATTAAACTTATTAAAAAAATATTAATAAGTATTACACAAAATGTAGCAAGGAAGATTAATAATCTTTATTTATTCTAATAAAAAATATATAGGACAATAACATGTTTTTGATTATGATAATTTCTTTTCGAAGGCAATGATAATCAAATGCAACCAATTCTCTTTGCGATTAAACAACATTTAAACATTTAAAAAATTTGACTCAACATTTTTCCACATAAAAGTAAATTTAGTGCAATTTCTTAAATTCCAAAAAAACTCTAATTTCTTGCATAGACCGCTTTCTTTTATGTATTCAGGATATCATTTAAATGATGATAAGTTTAGAAGGACAACTAAATTCAGTATTCGTATAAATAAACACTTAAAAAAGCAGTAAAGCTTTAGGAAAATTAATCAACGATCAATAAATTAGCGTTAACATTTTGCGTTGTATATATATAACGAACAGGTTAGATATCAAGTGAAACATTATTATCTACATAAAAGTTATGTGTTGTTTCTTATTAAATTAATACGTATTAATCTTGCATTTATATCCTATTTGTATCTATCCCTATCATGTATATACAATAAATTATCAATTTAAGAAATATATTTTTGAATCTGGGTAACCAAATTGACATGCAAAATAAATTTCAAATCACGTTTCTGACCTTATTGAACAATGGACCTAGTGCTATGGTAGACTTTGTGATTATTAATTTTAGAATTATCAATAATCTAGGATATAGTTATCATAAACTAAAGCAACTAAGAACGCTTTTTGAAGCCCCAGGAGTAATTATGTTGACATTATATTAACCGAGGTCAACTATATGGCTATCCCTGTTGATATAACGATACACAATATGACTGTGAGCTTATAGTTCGTTAGATAATTCCAATTATAGATTTTATTGCTCTCCGAACATTCATATAGATCATGTAACTCTTGAGAAAAGGGCTCATGGCATATATAGCTGATATATCGAGGCATAATATGTAAATGATATTTATGTGTGTATATTTATTACCAATTGCATGCATTATATATTCACAATATGCTATGTTTATAGAATGGATCCAAATTTTGTAGTTATTAACCACCAGGTACTTCCAACTTGATTAAATGTTTGCTATTATACATACGGCATATAGACAATTAGAACTGAATTTGTGTTATTTAAAAAGTACCTAATTCCTAATTATAATAATTCTCCTAATTATACCTATTTAGCACCTAAAAAGTAATGACTAATTCTTAATATTTTATTCTACTATATTTATTCAAGATTAATCTTAATAAATTTACTTAGAACCACATATTGCACGATACATAATTGTTACATCACGACATTTTGCATATTCAATTTAGCTATTTCATAATTCGATGTTAACTGTTACTTCTTTTTCATTTTATTAGTCTCAAAAGCAGACGATTATATTAAAACATTCTTCAATTGAACTATACGTATCACAAAATCTTGAATTAAAACTTCTTCTTCTATAATTGCTACATACTTATTTTAATACATTGCTGTACCTAGCTAAACATTAGGAATATAATGTTATGTGTAAATGATAATTTTAAATGCAAATGACATAAAAAATTATGTTAAACTGCTGCAGGGTATGGAAGACTATATAATATATATAGCACGGTAGTTTTTCTATAATCATTGTACTCATTTTAATTCATTGACGTTTATGTGTACATAAAGTACTGGTGGGAACGATATTATAGATATATGTCATTATGCCATATTTATTAGATAAAACGTAATTATATATTGCCATATTATAATTAGAAATAATTGTAATATTGCTACAAGTTCAAGCGTGTAGCAATATTTAACCTTCTACACCAAAGGAAAAAAAAAATAGAGAACAGATTCTCAGTTTTTTAGAACAAATTATTTAAGAATAACTAATACGTTGAAATGAGTTACTATGAACACTTTCTCTACATAAATTAGTGTATGAAACGTATTTACATTTTATAGAAAATATTTAATACAACCCATTTCATAAAAATTTAATCATAGAATTATGAATATATTACAACATTTTGTTATACTATATATATATTGAAGCTATTTTTGTACGTAATTAATGCAAAAGAATTTTTTTATTTCAAAAATATTTTCTTTACTTTTACTTAAAAGACAGATAAAAGAAAGAACCAATGCTTTAATTATAATAGTTAGAACAATTTTTAGCATAGATTAGTGTTAATAGTAAATCATGAAAGCTTTAATTGTTTTATTTGTACAAGTTCACAAGAAAATTTATTCGTTCAAGGACTCAAGGCAAATTATTTTTCTTTCTATGCATGTTCTTTAAAATACGACTATAGCTGTTTTATTTTATAATGTTTTTAAACGAAAATGTTTCTGTTATAAAAATTGTGTGCTGTATTTTTATTTTATTATTAATTAAAGCAGACCATAACTCTCTACAATTGATAAGTTCCTATATACTACAGTTCTATAATATATAAATTGGTTTGCGGCATTCAGCTATCTAATGATCCTATAGATATATTCCATTATGTCGAATTTATTAGATTAGATTGATTTATTTATAACAAAATTAATGTTCATATTTAGTAAAAATTCTTTCTATCATGCAATTGTACGATTTAAGTATATAAGATTTATTTCATTAACTATAATATATATCATCGCAGTTTATATCGCAAACATAATTGACTATTTTTAAACGTTATTATTGTTTAAGGAGTAAGTTTGCATATACATATGTATATTACTATTTGGACAAAGTATTGGAAACTTCAATTTTTGTAAAAAGGTACTGTCGAAGGCAATATTTCCTTCTACATATTCACACGTTCAATGTGAACTAGTTTAGGAGATAAGAATAGAAACCATAACAAATATCGCAGTAAATAAGTGAACGCTTTATACGAAGAACTTTATTGACTATATATCGATAAATATTTGATACTTAAATTGTTTTATATCTAAATTTAGAACATATCATGTTGAAAAAAATCATGTGTTCTACACTAAATTATTCCCTTTTGACCAAACTCAAGAATAACACACATTCAGCAAACCTGTTTTTTATAAACCAAATTTTGAATACAAATTTCTTGTTTGTAACATAGAACCGGTTTTCAAGAAATTATCAACAATTTCTCTATTGGATACAAAAAATGGATTTTTATTTCCTGTTCTCCTGAGACCCCTATACGTTTCTTAATAATTATGTTTGACATCAAATTGATTCTAATAGTTTCTTATAGCCAATATACTCTTTATGTAAACAATATAGGGATTTCCGGGATTTTTAATAAAGACGATAAAATGTTAAGTACTTTTTGTTCAAGCCAAAAGTTGTGCTGGATTTTAACATAAAAGAATATATTAAAATACAATTATATATTTGATTTTGAAAAATTGTGCTTAAGTGCGAGTATGAATTATAAAATTATAAAATTATAAAATACGAAGAGAGTAATTAATTTAGTGAAAGTGAAATAATGAAATAACAAAGAGGGATGATTTTATACAAAAAATTATTGATAAATTGAAATATATAATATATGCACAAAATGTAATGTGTAATTTTAGTAATGTAAAGTGTTTTAAATGTCATGAAATATTTTTTAAATAGAAGAAAACTGACAGTCACACGTCAAGGATTTCGGATTGTATCTACTAACTAAGTGACTGGTTCTTATCTAACTGACTAACTCTCTAACTTAACCGTAATAAAATTGGAATCTTTGTGTGCTGTTTCCCTGCAACCTAACTGCTTTCGGCCTTTGAGGTCTCCATCTAGTCGATCAAATTATTCCTGTTACTCAAAAAGTCAAACTTATTGAAATCTTTTTTGATAACTTGTTGAGCTTCAAAAAACATTTAATTGCATTTGTAAAATATGCCTCTTTCTAATTAGTCCTATTCTAAGTAAAAAGACAGCAAAACAAATTATTTAAGCTTTTATTATACTTGCCAGTTAGATTTCTGCAGATAGTTATTTTTCAACTGCATTAAAGTTAAAATCTCAAAGCTACAACTAACAAAATATCAACTGTGCCGCTATATCAAGAAGAGACTAAGTTGTCATGATCATGATCTAAATGGAATATCTTCAGGAATATGTTTTCCAGAATATCTCAAAACTTTCTTGAGCCCTCTAAGGAAGATAATACAAATATAATTTCTCAATCAACACATTTTCTTTATTATCAGCTTACTCAACGTAATAATCATGGCACATTCTCTTATGTATAGCTACAAAACTTTCTCATAGTCTTGATCCGAATATTCCAAACATTACAAATATATTTCATTCCAAAAGAAATAAAATATTGTTTTATTAACAAATCAATTATATTCACTACATTCAAATATAATTATATTTATGTGCCTTATTGTTTGTTTTATTATTTCTTTTTGCTCTTTCTTTGATTTATCAAGTTATTAGAGCATAGAATTATATTATTATTATTAGTTATTCTCACATCGTCCGGTTTAAATTGATTTTTGTCAAATACTTTTTTATAATCTTGTTTGCTTTTTATATGTACACATTTCGTCACTTTCTTATTACTTTCTGCTCGTTAAGTGTTCTGTTTTCCACTTCAAATGTAGTTACATAATACAATTTTTTTTTCAAGTAATATTAAATTATGTTCACAAGTTAAATAATGTAACAATATTTAAATATTAAAAGGAAAAAATATTAATAAAAACAGATTCACGGTTTTTGAGAACAACGTATATAAAGAATATCTAATACGTTTAAGTGAGTTACTACGAACACTTTATGTATATTCGTGTATAAACTTTATTACATTGTTATATAAATTACCTTATACAACCTTTTCATAGAAATCCCATCACCGAATTGTAAACATGTTACAACATTTCGCTATATTGAAGCTATTTTTGTACATAATTAATGCTGAAGAAAATATTATTTTTTTGATTTTCACACATTTATACCTTACATTTCCTTTTACATATACAGGAAGGAAATAATGCTTTTAAAATTTAGAAGAATTTTTAGCTTACATTAACGTCAATAAGTAAATCATGAAGGTTTTAATAGTTTTATTGGTACAAAATTCTTGAGGAAATTTATTCGTTCAAAAAAGTTGAAAGGGAATCAATGTATATATTATGATCGTTTTATGTATGTATTTTAAAATACAACTATAGGTGTTCTATTTAATAAACTTTTTAAAATTTCATAAAATGACATTTTTACACAATCATAAAACGCATGCTGTATTATTTTCATGTTAATATTAATATTAATTAAGGCAGAGTCTTAAGATGATAATTTGCTGTATACTACTGTTTTATATGTTCTATACATTTTTTAATGGCACTTAGATATCTTTGCTAAATTTAAAAATATTATATCAATAATCAAATAATAACATATTTATGCTATGTTTTGTTAGTTATTTTCAAACAATCCGCTTGATATCGTAATAAATTTGTGATAACCAAACTATAATCTAAATGAATGTTATTTTGGAATACATTAAATTATGATAAGGATAACATTTCTCTAAAATAGTGTTATTTTATTTCACGATAAGAAATAATGGTATTCTTTCACACTTAAAAGTAACTCACAAGACGTGATGCCTATACACAAAATCACCTCTCTGTTTAATGACTTTGATAACCTGAGTAACGATTACAAGCATCAATTAATTGGAATAATCTGAATTATAATTATAATATTTTGACAATTGGCACAAATTACGATTATTTATGATTATAAGAAAAGTTTGCCTCAATTTTGTTATCTGTTAGAATATATATCGTTTAAACTTACGTTATCATATTATTGGTTCTATATAGTGAGGCTAATTGTTAAATAATTATTACTTCAAAGAATATAATTTTTATTAACTGGAATTCTATTAAAAAAATATATATGCTACACTTGTATTAAATCAATAGAAATTAGACATAATATGGAATATAACAAACTGTACATTAAAACACATCACATAATTTGTAGCATAAGGATCTATCTTTTTTTTTAAATCCTTTAGTTTAAGTAGTAGGGTAAGAGGGTTTCAAAATCAACCCCCTTGTATGTGGCGTCAAATTCAAATTTAAATGTGTGCGGGTATTTCAAAACCGATTCGTCTCCTTGCAATGTAAAAATTGCGCGCGTCATTCAAATTAAGAAGGAATTTTAAATTTTACATGTACCATGATATTATTAAATACGCGAGAAAATTTTAATTTAACGCTGGATTATGTATTAGTATTAAATTGTATTTAAAGGAAAAGTTACGGGAACAGCATTAGTTAAAATTTTTCATTTAATCAGAGGCAAACCATAATCACGTGACAATTATTCATAATTTACATATATAGTCCTTCTCTTAAATGTTAGTAGTTTAGCTATGATATAACCGTATTAAAAAATATTAATAAATTCCTAAATAATATATCAAAAATGTTAAATGATTCCCTAAACTCCTAAAGGATTCTTTAAACTCCTAAATGATTCTCTAAACTCCAAAATGATTCCCTAAAAGGGTGCTAAAAATTCCACAAACTCCTAAATAATTCCCTAAAAGTATGCTGAGAATTCTGTAAACTCCTAAATCAATGTGTCAATACCACAAGCACCAGTACCAATGGTACATCAATCCACGCTATTCAGTAGACGTTTATTTGGAGACGAGGGAGATCACTCATGGATTTAACCCGAGATACCTCATATCTATATGTTTTAAATTTGATGATACCCAGTTATCCGACGATACATCTGCTGTTATGTAAACGTAACTGTTGGAGTGAGATATCCTGCTTGTTATTACAGAGTATATGTTTCTATGGATAAACTTGTTATTTTTACTTATGGTACTTATGGTATCATTTAGGAGTTTAGGGAATTTTCAGCATACATTTAGGGATCCATTTAGCAGTTTAGCATACCTTAAGAGAATCATTTAGGAGTTTTATGGATTTTTAGCTTACTTTTAGGGAATCATTTAGGAGTTTAAAGAATTTTTAGAATACATTTAGGTAGTCATTTAGGAGTTTAGGGAATTTATACTTTTATGAAATGATTTAAGAGTTAAGGCATATTATTTAGGAATTTATTAATTTTCACAAAATACGGTTATAGCATGACTATACTACTAGCATTTAAAACAAGTAGCATACATGAATAAAAGTATAAATGAGCATAAAGTATGAATAATTGTCACGTGATTATGGTTTGCCTCTAATTAATTGAAAAGTATTAAACAAGGCTGTTCTCGTTACTTTTCCCCTTAACCCTATCTGAACCGGGGTTTTTTTCGCTTCCCAGAAC
>JAYRBW010005308.1:0-13699 GCA_036023295.1 Invenusta paracnida | reverse complement strand
AAACCGATAGAAAGTGCATATAGTTCTACCTTTTGAAGAAATGACTGTGCGTCTTGCATATTTTCACTAAGAAGGGTCATATCATCGGCAAAGTCTAGGTCTGTGATATGCTGGTTTTCTGCTTGATTTTCGTTTCTGATAGATGAATCTAACATTTTCACCGACTTCGGTTACAGCCATTCTTAGGACGTAGTCTATTGTGATAACAAAAAGAGATGGAGCGAGCGTATCGCCTTGTAAGACACCAGCAGTGATGTTAAATGTATCACTAAGACCCTCACTGGTAATGACATGAGCATTTGTATCCTTGTAAAGTGACATAACAAGTCTGATGATCTTATCTGGAATGCCGTATGCTATTAGTATATCCCGCAGCTTTTGTCGACATACACTGTCAAATGCTTTTGAGAAATCTATGCAACGATGTTCTTTGTTCTTAATGCAATCCTCAATTATTTTTCTAAGGGCTAAAACATGCTGGTTTGTGTTTCTTCCAGGTCGAAAACCATTTTGATTTGGCCGCAGTAATGGGTCGAGATAAGGACGTATACGATTAAGAAGTATTCTGTTGAAGAGTTTCGCTCCTAAGGACATAAGAGCAATACCTCTGTAATTCCCTGCTTGGCTTGCATCTCCTTTTCTAAAGATGGGGACAATTCCTGCTGTTAGCCATTCTGGTGGGGGTGTCTCTGATTCATAGATCTTGTTCATGATCGGAAGTAAGGTTTCTTGGATTTTTTAAAGTTTTAGGATCTCTGCGGGGACTTCATTGAATCCAGAGGCTTTTCCACTTTTCAAACTTTTTGCAGCTATTTTTAGTTCTTCTTTGTTGAAAGGACCTGTTTCTGTGTTAAGCGTATTAAATATTTTGCTTACGTCAATGTCTACGTCAGGGCCTTTTACTGCTAGAAGAGATCTAACGTGTTGACCAAGTAACACAACGCGTTCTTGGGGAGAGTCTGCTGTCACTGCGCACGGTGTCTTGGTTTTACGGCCTGTCAATTTGTTGAGAGCAGTAAATGCTGCTTTTGATTTGCCTTCTTTACAACTTTGTTCAACTTCTGCTGCAATGTTTGCGTAGAATGCTTCGTCTTTCTTCATATACAGTTCTCCAAGCTAGGTAGGTATAAATTTATAATCTAGGTAGGCATATATATGAGAAATAAATACAAAAAAACGATATAATAAACACAGCAAAAATTCATATATAAATACGTATATAACATTTCATATTAAATGCGATTTTATAGTACAAAACGCTGGTTGTTCAAATTATGAAAACGGAACTAACACTCCCCTCCCCATCTCCATGCCGATTCCGCAGGTTACCTACCTAAACGGCAGCAAACGAGTTGCAAGTCCCTGTATTCAGAGCGGAACTTGGAGCCACTTCATTCACGCCCAGTACCTCAACTGCGCCACCTTCGACCTCAAAGAGAAACTGCGCCATTTCGCCAAGACCGTCGAGATCTACCTTTACCTTCATGAGAATATGGCCGCCACTATCTGTCCGGACTGCTTCCATGGTGACGTAAAATCTCAGCTCTCGGGGGCCATTATAGCCATCCACAAACCTGAAACTTTTCCTAACATAAACGACAAGAGTATCAACCTTAAGCCAGGTTCTCTGACGGAAATAATGGTGCGGACAACACAAAATCTTCAGAAGTCGCCACCGTATGGTCGCTGTTCGAAGGATACACCAGATCAGATCGAAATCTACAACAAGATGTATACATACTCGGAGCACGCATGCCGGCAAAACGCCATTCAGTCAGACATTAATGAGAACTGCTCATGTGTTGCCATAGAATACCCCTACAACAATGTGAGTCAGCCGTTCTGCAGCCGACTGGCATCTTTCATTCATACGAATAGGTGCGTGTCACCATCGCAGAAAGCAAAGAATGTGACTCTGGAACCCGAATGTGTCCAGGAGATGGAGAATGCCCTCAAGTAAAATACCTTTATATGTTTTACAATTATCCAATTACTTATACAGAGAAGTTCCCACGAGTTAAAAAAAATAAGGAAAATATTGTTATAAAGGTAACAATTTTACAATGCAATAATTTTGTTGATAGTATTGTTAATAAATCAACTAATGAAACATTTGAGATAATAATCGCTAGAAAGTACGAATTTATTTTCATATACTAGTTTTTTTTAAACTAATAATATCATCTGATAGTCATACTTCAGTATGGATAATTAAAATAAAAAATATGCTTATTTTTCTTTGATTTAAGTTGCAACTTTAATAAGCGTAAGGGATAAATCAATAAAATGAATGCACGTTTTCATTTCTTTAAATAAATTAACTCATTTTTAAATAGTATTATATAGTTTTAAGTATCGAACACTTTTGGATAGAGTTTCAGCTCTAATTATATTAATTTCAAACGATACAACTATTTCAATATGCAAAACTTTTATTCAATAAGGTCTTAAAATTGAACATCTAAACAACAGCATACTTAATAAAAATAGCTTTAGTATAAAATATAGTATTTTCAGACAAACTGACGTGTTTTATAATGATTCAACCCTTTCTAAAGTTCTTCAAAACATTTTACTGTAAATGTTTAATACTACTTTATAAATAGAAATGCATGCAAATTTTAGTGAAATAAACCAACTTTCTATAGATAATATTTGTACTGTTGCGTATGTAAATATGTAAATAAGACTTGAAACTGGAATATGTAGGTTTTATAAATTTACGGCTTAAATATAGTTATACGAAATCATCTCTATAATAATCATAATAATGACCTCCCTCACAGATACATCCTCTGCAAGACGAATATCACTGAGAAGTATAACCAGGACGTGGTTCACACCTGCACGATCCCCTGCTCCTTCTACTCATACGACAGCGACCGGTCCACCTCCACTTGGCCAACTAAATCTTGGCAATTACGCTGGCTTGGCCAGAAAATGAACCGCCTGAGTGGCTTTTTTAACTACCCTGAATTCAAGCCCTACCACGAAGCGATGAACCTCTTTTATAATAACCGCTCCGAAGAGGCACACAAGATCCTCGAACGAACAGATGTTCTGGAACGCAATTTGTTGGCTGTACTCATCAACCGACCCAACTTTCATCTCTTCAAGGTTGAGGAGAAGGAAGTTCTCTCACTCACGAGCTTCCTTAGTCAGGCGGGAGGGTTGTTCAGTATCTGGATGGGCCTCACAATGATCTCCATCGTGGAGATCATTGAACTCGTAATCCACTGCTTTTATGCTATGCATCAGCGAACAAAATCACGCGGTAACGGATCGTCGTCCTCATCAGCGAAGAAGAAAAGACGCCGAAACGGAGCGGGAAATCGTGGGGTTTGTATCCATGGTAACAACGGTGATCTGACACCAACGGGTGAGTTCAAATGTCCGCACAGTCATGGTTATACTAGGAACAGCCTTGAAGAAGCAAGGGGTGGTCAAACAGAGAGTTTTCTAGCGAACAACTACGCCATCAATGAATACAGTGATTTCTCCAAATTTGAGCAGCAGAATATAGAGACTGTTTTATGAAGAAGAAAGTTGTTATTCTTGGGCGTATTTGTTTTTCTGTGTTTAATATCACTATTTAATGTACACATAGTCTAAATATGTCCTTATTCATTCACCTTCATATTGATGTATAGGAAATTTATAAATCTTTTTTGTCGTTTAACATCAAATTGAAATACCAAACTATCAAATAATATCCTATTCCCACAATTCATCAAAGGGGATGCACTTATACAATCAATTGTTAAGTAATACTATAAACACAGACATCAGTTTAATGGGTATTAGAGTAAATTAATAATTTGTAATTATAATTAATGCCCCAGTTATATCACTAAATACATACATACATAAATATATATCCTTATATAAATTGTCTAAATAAAACGAAATCTACTATATATTACAAAATGCATATTTAAAAAAATTGCCATCATTCCTTCATGTATAGGCCTGTTGCTTGTACAGATTTCCAGACATACATGTAAACATTATATATATATACACCTATATATACATATATATATACACACATTTATATATTATTTCACAGAATAATTTTGAAAAAGGTAATTTATTGTAAACATCTTTATTATTTCCTCTACTATACTCAAATGTTTTAGAGTTGTTATAACAACTACTTTTATGTCACGTATTTGTATTTATCAAATGTAAATAAATATATAAATAGGATCATTATATATCCAATAAGAATGTCTCTCCAATAAATATATTTGCATTGTAATACATATTTTTCAATTTAAATAGAAAACTGATAAGATTTTTAAATATAAGTATCAACTAATTAATACATAATATGTGTTAAAAATATTATGCGTATTTTTATTTATATAACAATGAAATTAAAGTGTATATTAAAACCTTTCAATTTAAAGATTTTCTAAATTTTAATCACAAATTTTCAATCAAGGATAAGTTTTATGAAATAAAATAAATAGAATTTTTACCATTTAAAAAATAGTTCACTATATTGTTTAGTACACCTTTTATCCATCAGTTTGGCCCAATATGCGAAGAACAATTTATCATTTCTTTAACACATTTCTTGCATTACAACTCGAATGTCAATCTAAAGTTTAACATATGATGTATTTCAAGGTATTTTACTTAAATTTAAAAACTTCAATCAATCTGTTTTATATGTGATTGTTTTGAGGTTATTTAATAGTTCAATATTTTAATCTGATTTTAGTTCATTCTCCAATAAATCTAATATAACATTTAAAATCATATATATGATTGAAACAAAAAAGTTAACATATTTTCTGTTTATAGAGAATATATAATTTAATTAAAATTTGAAAATGCTTTTTAAATACTAATTTTATACTAAGTCACGAAATGATAATGTCCATGACATTAATTGATGTGTAGGTTAGCTGATTTGAACGATTTAAACGTATATGAATCGTTTTTTAAAACGCGCTTCAAAGATCTGTTCTCCTTGTCAGTTATTACAATAAATTAAACTTAAAGGCCTATGCACACTGAACTCGGCGCGGCGCGTCACAATGCAGCAAAAATCGATACACTCTCTGCAGAAAATCTACATATAAACAGAAAAGAAGGAGGACAGTATACTGAGCCAGTGAGCCATGGTTAATATTGATTTTTGACGCGCGTAAAGTTGAGAATTTTCATCATTGGTTTTCGACGCGACGCGCCGCGCTGCGTTGAGTGTGCATAGGCCTTAAGCTTCAAACTTAGTTACTGATAATATAAATAAAAGCAGAGTTAAAAAATGTTTAGCGCATGTTGTAGTTGTTATATTGAAATAAGAAGAAATACAGTTAACGGAATGGTTAATGTCAAAAATGTGCTGAAAAAGTATGTTTATGTTACTATTGTTGAGGATGGATTTACCGTGTTCTTTAATACGGATACTGAGATCCATACCAGTTTCACCGACAACATTTCTTATTAATAAGACAAATACAAACGATATTCGACTTTAGATCATTAAAAATAAGGCTGGATCTTATATTTTTGAGATATTGAAATGTAATGCTATAGTTAAAAGATTTAGTTAATCTTATGTTAGTTTGAGTATATCGAGAATGGAAACGAAAGGAATGGATAGATTATTAGTAGAGGACAAGAAACGTTTGGTGTTGGGTGTAAAGAGAAATTCGAGACTACAAATACCAAAAAGTAAGAAGAAAAAGGCTATGAGCAACTCATTTTGATTTTAAAATAGTGGAAAGAGAAGTAATGAATGCGTCGTTATTTGAGTGCGTAAGTTTACGATAAACTGTGAATTTTAATCTGGAGTTTTGTTTAAAAACAAGAATATCTATACAATGAATGGAGCTATTTTCTTTCCATTCAAAGATAAGGATTGATAGAATTAATAAAACTAAGAAAGGAATTTGCATAGAAAGAATCGGACATGGCCATGCTAGAACACCCTTAACATACCGGACCCAGAAAATGGGGTTTTCTCCTTAAACAGAATTTAAAAGTTTGGATTTCATATGTTCTAAAAACAAATTAGCTATAACAGGGGAAAGTTTAATTTCAATGCCATTTTTCTCCGGGATTGTGAAAAAGAAAAGTTATTGCTCAATCTTTGTACAGGGCTTTTTGCATTGATGATTCCGATTCTTTCCCTTTATCTGCCCAGTAAGACCTTCGTCACGATATCCTTCATGTCAAATCCCAACTTGAGTTTGATTCATACAATTGATGTGCTTGTCAGCGGAATATCTATGGCCTAAATAGCAGACCCCATCCTCTAGCCACATGTTCATACACATATTCATGTTCAGAGGAACATTGAGGCTTAAAAAGCGTCCGGAAATTCTCATTTGTTATAATATGCAGTAAATGGTCTGAATTCTGTAATAAAAAACAATGTCATTAATGTAGGCTTAGCTATGTTTATCTAGCTATGAGGCTGGAGCCTTGCCCTGTACCAAAAGACAATTTCCTTCCTTGGTTTCTAACTTGTACACACAATTCTGACAGTTTTCCCAATATTTTTCTCTCCTCTCATCTAAACAACATTCAATCCAATCTGTTTTTATCATTAGTTTGTACAGCTAATTCAGATTCTTATTATCACTCTGCTGTCCGTCTTCCAACTAGGAGGCCTCGTACGTGTCTCATTTATACAGTTAATATTATTTTAGCCAGGTATTCGAGAAAGACAGACACCGTCCACGGAATGATTAAAAGGAAGAACTCTATCTTGTGAACTCACCAGTTAATGCTCCTTCGTTGACAATACAATTTCCCGATAAAAGAACCGCGTCACAGTGCATTACGCAGCCGGATTTGGGAATTTGTATGATGTCTCCCGGAACCAAACTCGATGCCACCATTACCCGAAAATCTGTGCAAACAAAAGTACTAATAACTCCGAAGAAGATCCAATAATTGTGTAATTATTTTAATTATTTATACCAGAGAATAAAAGATAAAACTAATTTTTTTAAATACTATTTGAATATCAAACATGTATGCAATACAGAATGAAAAGTTTTATTTTAGACCGAAAATAATGGATGTGAAAGTTCGTCGTTAAACGGTTTTATTGATTTTCTGAAGGTATTCTTGTTACATTGATAGTAAGTTACATTTTCGGTATAAGCCTTAAGTAATAAGAAGTTATTTTAATTGAATTTTATAGACATTCTACAACGACTACCCCGTAGGAAGGAAAAGTAAATTATATTTTAATAATTAGTCATATTTAGTAGTAAAAATTATAGTGTTCTCGATAGGGGAATTTTCATTTTTAAAAGAATTAATGAATTGAAGTAATTTTCTAAATTTACGTACTGTTTAATTCTTATACAAGATTCCTACTGAGATAGTTTTAAATATCCTCAATTTTATAAATGATGGCACCAACCCAATTTTACTGATCAGAGATATGTAAATACAAACATGGCATGTAGAGTATATTATGCTCAAGTAAAAAATATAATTATTGTTAAGTATTTGAAGTGTAGAAAAACTGACTATTATTAATTTCGTAAACTATTTTTCGAGAAAACAATAAAATATGTTATCCAATTCCAATTCATAATTGTTACTTTGACGTTAATATAACTGTAACTAATTTAACGAAATTATTAAACTTAAAATTGAAGAGTAAAATACCAGTGCTGTCGATATTTCGGGAAACTAAGCAAGTTCCTGAGTCACAAACTTTTTCACGTAGAGAAATTTCATTCTGCAACAAAAAAGGTGGAAGTCGCAAACTAACAGTCAAATGTTGGGTAAAGAAACAGAAAATTAGAGGAATAATTAAATTAAGTGTAAATAAACGTTTCATTTTAGATATTACTATCTCAGAAAGAAAATATTTCATAGTTAAACTTTAAAAGTATTTTAACTGAATTATAATTAAAATATTGCTTTAAAAAAGAAATATTTTATAATTTATTCATCTTCATATAAAATTGTAACATAATATCTTATATATTTACATAAAGCAAAATGCTATTTTACTAGACTAATTTTTATAAAGTTTGATTCTTTTGGGTTTAATTTTTAATACATAATTTACATTCAACATTTTGAGCCATATGAGTTAGTCAATTAGTTCAGTTTTTTTTGTAAAAAATTCCTCAATTATCTGATTAATTGAATAATTTCGTGTTTTGTTAGTTGGAAAAAAGTATCATAGATTTGTTTACTTTCCTATTTAATTCAAAATTCACAGCGTAATCTGTTCATTATTGAGATTTTTGTTAACTGCAATTAATGTTATTTTGTATTAAAAGTATAATAGCTTTTTTTCGATACTTTGTCAGAAACAAATCACTAGCAAAACTCTGTTTGAAATCACTAAACAGATGTAATGTCTTTATCATTATTTGAAGTAAATAAGTTCGTTTAAAATGCGAAATCAATGTATTTTTTTAATGTTCCGAATTTATGTTTACAGATTTAAAACAAATACACGAAAAATTGGTGTTAACACATGTCTTGTCTCTTTTGATTTGTATCATTGACACTTACGTGGTGCATTTCATAGAGTTCTATTGAAAGAGAAACTATTGTCACAACTAAAATGCAAGAAGCATAAATTTCGTATTCGTCGAAAAACCATAATAGGCAACTGAAGAATTGGAATATGTAGAAGGGGTTGAGTACCTGAAATTTGAAAAAAGAATCTTGATACTATCTCAAAAAATTGTGCCTAAGAACCTTTGTCTAATCAAAGTGATTAAATTTAAAAATACTACGAAAATTCAATTAAAAAATTATGATAAATAAATATATATATATATATATTACATCGTTAAGAAATTACTAATTTAATTAATTACGACATGTAGAGTTAAATTTATAAGGAATAATGTTATAAAATGTTATTCAAGAAATCAATTTCAAAATAATTGTAAATTATTCATATTCAGTTTATATAATCTTTAAGTATTTTAGATATTATTATATTGCAAATAAGTTGAAATTTCACGCTAATAAATAACACATTTATGAAGAAATTGAAACAAAATTGTACATGCAATTACTATTATTATACAATTGTTTTTTTATAAAAAAGTATAACTTATATTCAAGCAGTTTGTCATAAAATACAACTCATTTCATAATCCACCTCATCGATAAGCAGACGAAAAATGGGAGTTATAGGGACTTGAATGACGTTAGCTCCATAAAGTGACATGCGTTTGTGCATGGTTTCCATGGAGATTGGTTCAGCCTCGTGGAACTGAGAACATGGGCCTTCTTCCCATCCTCTGAAATGAAATATGTGAGTCGATCTAAGATTCTAACGATGATGTTAGTCAGACTAACAAATGCAAGACGACCAAATAAATTGGTGTAAACATGTAAACTACTTCCATTAAGTAAACATTAGATCAATAAAGAAACAACTTTATTCTCAATTATATTATATCTACATATTTATTACTTTGAAAATTCCACGAAAAGTATAATTACACTTTTAGAACAGTTAATTCATTTTAATAATATGAATTGCAAAACAACGAATAACTATTTACATTCCACATAATAAACACTACTGCTTATTCTTTTTAGTCTATACTAATTTACCCTAAAATAAAAGAATACAGACAATATATAGATATTAAACTTATGGCCGGTAGCACTTTATGTAAACCGTTTTTCTTGAGGGCCACCGGCAACAAGTTTAATATCTATATATATGTTTTTATATTTCTTCAATTAAGTCCAAATTTATTATTTGAGAAGTTAAAAATATAAGACCTGTTTGAATATTTACACGAATACTACATATTAGGCATAGCTGCGCAGTAATAGTGTTCTTGAGGCTACTCCTCCACGGATATTTCAACTATAAGTTATTCCCACTAATCCTTTGGTAAAGAGAAATAAATAAATAAATAAATAAGCGAGCTTTTGAGTTGATATATAATAACAATCATAATAGTAATTAAACGTACATAGCTGAAATTATGAAAATATATCGCACATATTTTAAATACAACTACAATGTATGAAGTATTGATTGACTCACCCATCGCCAAGTCTACTTGAAATACATATTATGTACAATAGTTAAAGTATTGATAAGTTTGAAATACATGTGCATAAAATTGTATAATTCTTAAAGTGGAGAATAGTTAAAAAAAATAGTTTTGATAAATATAATAAATATAATAAATAAAAAACTGCAATCAATAAAATTTGAAAAAATATATCGTTTCACTCCATATTCATAAGAAAACTCTTATAGGCATTTGGTCTTGCAAATAGAAAAGTGATTATAATAATACAGCTACTTTAAATTATAGGTTTTGTTAAAATTTAACAAAGTAATCTATAGGAAACCAAAAGTTAATTATAAGAACAACAATTTGTAATAAATCTATTATAAAAATGTAATGTTAGTTTTTGAAATAAGTACAACTGATGGTTTTCAAACTAATAAAATGAGTAATATCGAGTTATCAATTATATTGAGATATTCATTTCCTTTTTCCAATATAATATATTATCCCAAACACTGCATATTAGTCTTCTATAATTAAAATTAATTCTCTTGCATAGTTGTATAATTTATGTTAATTTTCCCAGCGAGTATTTCTGAAATTTAATTCAAATTTGGCGATGAAAATTAATTATATTATAGTCAACATCTTCGAGGTTAACTAAACTTTATAAATAATACAAGCAGATAAATACCATTAACAATTGTTGTTATTTATATTGATAATAGTAAATTACCACAATAATAGGAGTGTGGATGTTACAATTGAGATAAAACCACTGGTTTAAGTAATATAGTATAGTATTATACTTTCCTTTAAGGCTACTTACAGGAGATAGGCAAACCGTTGAGATTCTAGATTCCAAATATATTTGAGTTTTTTGTAAAAGAAGAATCGAATTAGGTTCCTATCCTGAAACATAAATAGATGCTAATAATGTCAATTATTAATGTTAATGCTAATTGTTTCAAGTTAACTGGGATAAGGTAATCGCAAAGCATTTAGAATGTATTGGAAAAACATCTCAAAGGAAGTTCAGATAGATATAATTTACAATATAATCTGTGGAATATTTACAATGTGTCTGTAAAATGGTATTTAAAAACAATTGTTAAACAGTTATTGATTAATCATTATACACATATCAGCTATGTAGACCAACAATGCGCCAGTGTAATTTTGGTTTTGATAAACGAAGACTTTAGAAAGAAGGTGCACAGGACTTTGCGTGTAAAAAACAGCTGCCTGTAAATCTGCATGTAAAAACAGCTGCTTTAAAACAGCTGCCTGTAAATCTGCATGTAAAAACAGTTGCTTTAAAACAGCTGCCTGTAAATCTGCATGTAAAAACAGCTGCCTGTAAATCTGCATGTAAAAACAGCTGCTTTAAAACAGCTGCATACACAGGACCATGTGCAAAGTGTATAAAGATAAATAATTAATTTGCGCGCAATTCTTCCGAACATTGAAATTATATTGCATTTAAAGAGGATTGCTCTTACCTATCCATAAACGTTATGATCCTTGTAACCTTTTTTTCCAAAAATATATAACAAATTTTAATACTAAAAGGGGAATTAAGTTGACATATTTATTATAATATAACACATTTTTAGACGTGTGTCGTTTAATTGTTGATTTTAATGCATTTGGTTTTCAGCAGAACTAAATGATGTGTATATATAATATATGAGATCTTACATTGGAGATGTCGTAGGTAGTGACAGCTTCCTTGTGCAGATTGTAATGAATGCCAAATGCTTCAATGATAGGGTGGTCAAATCGTTGAAATGAAGTAACTCTGAAACAATAAAGTATAATATGGGTTTAAAAAGGGAGATTTTAGATACCTACAGTATTTATTGGACATGACATTTAGTCAAAAATATGTAAACTCTATCTACAAAGGGAGTTTAAGCGCTTTCATGTATTTGGGTATTTGATAATTTCAATTTTTACTAACGACATAAACCTGACATTTAGCTGCTAAAATAACATGTTTTTATACGAATACGAATGATAGGTAAAGCTAGATTTAGTACCATGTAATTAAAGAGAGGAATACCGATTATTTGAGAAAATGTGTTTTTTTGACAAGTTTTAAATTGCATTCATATTGCATTTAACTTTGAAACTAAAATTCAGACGAATTTGGTAACGGACTACGTAAAAGTGTTTAAAATAAGATCTAAATTATGTTAAAATGTCAGAGAAATCGGTTGAATAGTTCTGTAATTATTAACGTTTTATAAACCATACATAATATTATTGACTCTTAAAATGTATTGTTTAGATATAGTCTAATTCAACATTTGGTAAAAAAATCGTCAACAAATAATAATTTAGAGCAGTGTACGTAAATACAATGTAAGAAGTGCATTATAATATAATAATAAGCGTTTGTTAAAAAAAACGAAAAATGGGAATCAGAACGAATATTTAAAAACAAGGATAAGTGATAGATGGATTGAAAACTCGTACCTACAACATTTAACTTTAAAGCAATAATATTTACGTATGGCAGCCGAAGAGGTTCAAAACTAAATTCACCTGAATATGTCACTAAAATGCACATATATGTCAATAATATTAACATATATGTTCAAAATTGTACATATATGTCGATAGTTGTACATAATATATGTCAATCAAATTAACATATATGTACACTTATCAACATACATGTGCATTTTTCGACATGTTTAGGTAAATTTCGTTTTGAACCCCTTCGGCTGCCTTATGGCCGAAAGGGTTCAAAACGAAATAAACCTAAATATGTCGATAAAATACACATGTACCTATGTCGCTAAATTCACATATATGCCGTAGAATTGCACATATATGTATATAATTGCACATATGTGTCGATAACTGTACATCTATGTTAATTTTAGTGACATACATGTGCATTTTAGTGACATATTTAAGTGAATTTCGTTTTGAACCACTTCGGCTGCCATAACATCTTGTATATCCATTTAATATTTGTTTGATATCATGTGTTTCATTTGCATTGGATTTTTCATTTACATAATATTATATAATAAATTAGTGTGAATTTGAAACTTTCCGATTACAATATTACAAAAGACTTCTCCTGAAGATCAAGGACGTCTACTGTCGGAAGACTCCAAGGTTCCAAATATGGCAAAGGTAATATTATAATATATGTGTATATTATGTAATGTTATTACATACCATTTCCGCCTATTTCAAGTAAATAGCTATAATTGTTTAGGAGTATGTAAAGAAAGACTTCTCCTGAAGGTCGGATCGTCTACTGTGGAAGGCCCTGAGGCCTCAACTATGCATGGCGGATATAGACTACTGCCACTTGGGCAACATCATAAACTTGTCATCCCCTTATGCAAATTCCGTATTTTTCGGAGTATAAGCCGCACCTTTAATCTCATATTTTGAAGCGAAAATTGGGGGGTGCGGCTTATACTCCGGACATAAAAATTTAGTTTTTTTCACCAAAAAATAATTAAATATATATACACATATATTAATAAAATTATAACCATACAATAATAATACGATATTACCTCGTCCATTAGGTAGTTCATTTCAAAATCTTTATCAATACATATCTAGCTGTAGTACCTATATTATATACGTATCGTACTATATCTACCTATTTAGTATTAATTATATACTTAAATCCCTGCTTTTGGACTCAAAGTGGGGGGGGGGCGTATACTGAGGAA
>JAYRBW010005297.1:0-13699 GCA_036023295.1 Invenusta paracnida | reverse complement strand
CAAAATACGAAATATTAGTGAATTTTGACCCCCCCCCCAATGGCATATTCTAAGCAAAATTTACAAAAGTACCGTGACGAAAATAAAATGTAATTGATATAAATATGCTTTAGGAATGTTTATCAATGTATACAACTACCCAGCAATTCGTAAAAATTCGAAAAAAATAGAAACTGAAAAAAAACATAGAAAACGCCCAAAAACTATTTTTTAAACATTTTATTCATATTATTTCAATTTGCGTAAAAATGAATTGAATTGTGCGATAGCAAAACATATTTCATCGAAATATATCTAGAAAAGAACACTAATAACATATCCAACGTCATTTATAGCCTATGCTAAAAAACTTACGAAAATGGCGGATAAACATAAACAATCGTCAATTGACGGATTTCGCTGTTCTAGGTATAACGAAATTCCCGCTGTCGTAGTGTTAAGGAGTTATGACTCTCATCGATTCTGTATGAGAGTAACTATATTATTTAGCTACCCGAAAGCTTTTGCAAAATTGTTTAAAGTCTAACAACAGTGTGCAATATAATATGTAGTAGACAGTTTTAGATATAAGGTAAAACATTATTTACAGACATTTACTTATGTTAAAATTGCAAGAGTATATAATTTTTTCTCTCTGTAATGTAATAAAATATTTAATACTAAATTTGGTCTACCCATTTACAAAACAGTAATAAAACAAAACGATTTTATAATAACGAACATTTACAACGCGATGTATATGAAATCAATAAGAGTTAACTCTATGAAGAATGAACAATGCCGTTTAAATAGATTCTGAGTGGAATTATGAAGATAATAATTTTGTATCAAACGCTAGATGTGACATTTCAAACTTGAGCCTCAATGTGTACATATATTTAATTTGATGATTTCAATGACTTCAAAAATTATTCCAATAACATGTGTAATAAGAATAAAAAGCTTTCTTAATATGTTACTAGTAACAAAGCAATACAAAAAAAGAAGGTTCTTCAAGAAAAATTCCTTCCACTTCCCATGTCTCCAAAAGCTGTAAAAGTTATCTCTTTATTTCTTGCAAAGTTAATTAAGAGATAATTATTTATTACTAAACAAGAAGTAGCCCAATATATATGTATTGTATTAAGTAATACTGAAAATATAAACATTTTGCAATGAAAACTATAGGAAATATACAGCTGGTAATTACTTAATAACCAGTATATTGTCTTCGCAGATAAAAGCTAACAGCACTGAATGAAAGTTAAAGTAAATATTTCTCCTGGATGAAGTGAAAATTTTAAACGAATAAATTCAACAGCTGACATAATCACGATAAACAGAATTATAATAAACATAATGCATACATTTTACAAGTTCTCATGCTTATCGATTAAAAGTACATATTAACAAGGAAGGAGGAGGGCAAAATAAGAAGAATGTGACTAACATTGAAGAATAAAAATTAGAAGACAGCTCCAAATACAAGGATGGAACTAGGTGCATTCAAAATTTAAATGTTTCATAGTCTTATATAATATATACTAAAGTTTATAGCTAGTGTCAACCGGAAAAAGATTCATGCCTCAAGACTGAACAATTGCGTGATTGTAGGATTTCGTAATACGATAAATGAAGACGCCAATATTTTGACAAGGTCATATATGTACACTGCTAGTAGAAAATTAAAATGGATTGTATGGTCTTTAGACATAAAGGAATAGCCAGAAATCGCATTTAAATTTAACCAGTTAAACGTTTTAATAAACGAACCCGAAGAAATTATATAAATAGTCTCTATATAAAAGAAAATAATTGAAGAAAGATACAGTCCCAACAATCTAGTTGAAAATGCGGCATTGTAACTCAAAATCAACACATTATATAGGAACTGATAAATATAAATAGTTATAAATAACAAATTCTGTAAATTATATATATATAACAGATTATTCACAATAATTTCTGTATTTTTATAACTTTTAGAGTAGCCATTTAGATCTAATTCAAAACCTACTATTTTTAAATTAAATTCACATGTAGAATAATTTTGTTAATAGTATATAGTGTATATACAAATTATAATTTTTCTTTAATATTTCAATTGAAAATTAATAAAAATTCAATTGTGACAAAAACAAATATTATTTATTTTAAAATATGCAATACTTGCATACAATACACTTACAAAAACTGAAATACTCGTATGTAGTTTATGTTATACTTACTTAACACGACATATTTAAAAAAATTATTACAAATTATTTCAATTGGCAGTGCAAAGCTTTATCGGATTATTATTCATTTTTTCATATGAAGATTAATCTGAAATGTATTATTATGTACCACACTGTTTTATCTAAGTATATTATAAGGCTATTGCATTTTAATCTAGTCATTTCAATTATACTTTATATTTTTTAAGTAGAAGGCAAAATAAATGCATTGCAATACAAACCTTATCACGAGACATACACCGTGAATTTCAATAACACTAAAATGTACTCTAATTCTAGAGTTTTGTAAAGTTATATTTTTATCACAAAATTTATCACAAATTTATTTCAGTTCTTCAAAAAATTACGTAATAAAATGCAATAGTTCAATTAACGTATAAACATACAAGCCTAACACATAAGATATCAGTCTATTAAAAATTTTAGTTAAAAATAGCAGTGACCATCATAAGTAAAGTGATTATATTTGTCTTGGAAACCGAAAGAAACAATCGGCAGACACTTGTAACCAGGGTAGTGGTTCTTACTCAGAACTGCCGTCTGATCCTGTCCCATCAAACTATATTATATAATGGAATACCGAGACTTGGTAGTGGTACAACCGACTCATATGTATGTATATGTGTAAGTATATACTCTATATAGACGGTTAGAAAGATTGAATCGCTGATGTCTAGAAATTCAAACATACAAGTATTAGCTCGCCCAGAGAAAACCAATGCCCGTTAAATCACCCAAAAACACGAAAAACAGACCACTAATATGGTTAGTTACCAACATATATATACAGTGATGAACCTAAAAAGGTATATGTGCATTCCTGTAGGCTGTATAAATTATCTTAAGACAACGAGACGAGATACTGCGCGTCTCATTAATTCATTAATTAGGGAAAACAAGAGGAGACGGTAGATTATGCGCTAGTACCTCAGTTCTGTTCTTGTCAATAAAATGGAGGAGAGGAGGGAAGAAGTCGAATGACTCCTTGAGCAGAAAAGCATGCAAACCCACAGCACTGATCCGACATAAATTGATTGGGAATAAGGAGCTGAATGAAAGGTTGAGTAGGTATAGGCTAAAGTACCAACCATTGCAATGGCATATTAGGTACTTTTAATATGTAGTGGTGGGTATAACTATAATATATTACCACGCAGATAACCACTGGTGGATACAACAGCGCTGTAGGTCTAATCTTTTTATCAACAAGAAATTTGAAGAAATATTCCACTGATGCAATGTCTCCCTTGAATTACATTTTTGGTGGATTTATACAATTGAGAAGTAGTGAAACATTGTCTTGCTTCAAAGCGTCTTGTGTTGTATTAAGCATATAAACGCAACGCTACACGTGTATATTACAGGCTACTCAGCACACTATTTTTAAAGAGCATAACAACATCTTGATCACGAAAAAAGGCTAAATATCGGCTCATCCTGTTAGGAAAATTATAATATTATGGTCTATCTTAACTCCTTCCTTCTTTTTAAAACTATAATCAATAATAATTTACATCCGATGAATGAGGCATAGCTTGATAGCTGCCAAACTAGATCAATCGTACTGTCACGAAGAAATCGTTATAAACCAAATACGAATAGTTGATAATATCAACGATGTCTGTTTATATAACAGTGGTTTTAGATATAAATTTATTTTTACAGAAATTCAACTCCTTCTTTTTAAATTAAATATGAATGTTTATTTAAATTTGTTAAGTCATTTGATTACTTTAACAATTTTAAATGATAATTTTGAATTTTGTAAAGGTTATATCGATTAATGTAATATATAAAATACATACACAGAAAAAGAGATTAAAAGATTAAGTTGTTAATTGCGAGCACTAATTGTTAAAATATCATAAGTTATTTTATATTACTTTATCTTATAAAATAATTCATTCAATGCTTGAAGCATATTTTTGTCAAAGTTTCTATCACTTGAAAGAAAGCACACAATGGATAAATATGCTATGAAAGAAAACTGGTTCTCAAACAAGCTGGTACATACATATTTAAGTCAGCAGAATTTCAGAATTTAGCTACCTATATCTATTGATAATCATATAACTGCTGAACTTGGAGACTGAGATTCAAATTCACAAAAAATGTGCTACTATTTTGAGTACTACTATACTCACCGAAACAGCGGATGATGTGATAGAGTTGGTCGATGTCTGAATCACCCGGGAAAAGTGGTTCACCTGTCACTAGTTCGGCCATGAGACAGCCCACTGCCCAAATATCCACCGCCCTGGAAGATACAAAGGCAGAGAGAGAGAGAGAATTGAGCTAAGGAACTGTTTCTTTGTGCAGAGATCGTTGATGCACTGGAGTATTGATTAATTGCTTGTGCTTTGTTTAAAATGTATTACTGTTATTTTAATGCGTTATATATATTTCAACAAATAATGTATAACGAGAAACCAAAATTTGATAAATTGTAATTCTAAGATGAAAATGTCTGATCACGAAGTCATAACAGTAAAAATATTAAAAGTCGACCATAAGAACATTCCAGAAATTATCTCAAAAAGAGTAAAATCAACACTATAATCGAATTAGGTATTTGTAGGTACCTTTCGCTTACTTAACCCGATATTGTAGAAATGATTAGATATTAATACATCTGTAATTGCGTTGATTATAATCCCATATGTTAGTTTTTGTTTTTGTAATATTTCAGAATATTTAATGCACAAGAACGTTTATTACTATTTAAAGTTCTCAATTAATTATTAAAAAATATTATTAAAAATACTCAAATTCTGTAAAGCCTAGTTTGGCATATACTAAAAATAGCGTTGACAAGTTTGTGATGAAACGGAATGTACAATTAGATTAGATGGAATGCATCAATATTTTAGGAAATAAATATATCGATTACCAAGTTGTATCGATAACAGAACTTCTGGTGAGAGTTATCTACAATGTCTACCCATTATAACTGACCTGTATAACGAAACACAACAATAAATATTCTAAGTTATAACTGACAACATTGAACTCCCAGACAATAGTTAAAAGGATATGATGGTGTTTGTTAGATAGATGTAAGCGGTGTCTGGTTAATTTTTAATTTTATGAAAATAGGTGTCCTAATTAAACGAAATACATTCACCTGATATATTTGAACTGATTAGTTTTGTATGCAATATTTTAAACCTATATCATTATTACGCATTTAGATAAAAAACTCTATAGTGTAGCATACCTACGAGTATATTCGTCTTTGTGAACAGGTTAATAACCTAAAATTGTTAAAGTATGAAGTTTTCAATTCAATTCAATTCAATTATATTAAAATATGATCAGAAAATGTATCATTTTAAAAGAAATCTTTTTAAGAAGATGCACAATTTATTAATAATTTCAAACAAAAAAATGTCTCATTTTAATAAATTGAAATTTCTTTTTAAATAATAACCATGAACAAAATTGACACAATTTACTACAAACTGTTTTTAAATAAATCGATCGATAAACAACCCAGAATAATAAATTACAAATATATCAAGATGCAAATTTTCAGCTTTCTAAGGAAACAGGATATGTTTCATATACATTACAAAATTTGCGGACATATAAGAATATAGGTATATTCATTATAATGTAGCTTATTGGTGTATCTAATAAAGTGATTTTGTTATAAGAGGAGATCTTGACACATGCAAAATAGACTTAGCGAATACATGGTATCCAAATGTCGTGGAAAGTACCTACATAAAAATAAATTACATAATTTATAATGAGAGCTATATGTACGAGATGTATGGTTACTGAAAGGTGACTGTTAAATAAGATCAGTGATATTGTATCTTATCATGCAGTAACGAACAAATTAACCACAGAAAATACATTGTTGTCTTGATGTATGTCACTTTAACATGAACTGTTGATATAATGTATACAGTTGACATTTTTATTGCAACATTCTTGCATGAAATAAATTCTGACTGATTGAAATATATATATAATACAAATTAGTAGAATTATTTCATGCGGCAACATAATTATATAAATGAACCTAACATTTACTTTTTTTAAATAGAAAAAGTTTGATATTTAGTACATCTTCCGAGCATTTACTACCAAAATAAATATTCCTCGACTCTTATAGGTTAAGTACTATATTTTTTATCGGTAGATTTTTATCGTATAATTTAAATATAAGAAAAATAATAGATTAAACAAAATATTTCCATGTAAACCTGCAGTATAAACATATTAAATAATAGCAAAATAATTGAAAAATTAATATGACGAATGACTTTTAGATATTAGACCACTAGTCTATCGAAACTTTAACAAATTTTCATTTGCAAATGAGAGTAAGTAGAGCAATTTAAAAAATAATTAACAAATAAACATTGTGTTAAGTAGTGCTAGCCTAATAGCTCACTCTATTGTAGACAAAATATAAGAAAAGGGGATCATTTTTATTTATTACATTATATTTAAGAAAAAATGTATTTACTATCAAATTAAGAACCATACATAATAACACCCTAAGATTAGATTTAGCTTTTCACAAAAGTAACTAATACATATTATACATATGTATAATGGTATGATAGTATGGAGATGCAATTATTAATATGCATATAAATTAATGATCTGCCCTTTTATTTTTAAAAATACATTTCTAAATAAATTAGAAATTTACAGCTATTTAAGGAATGCTTCCATATGACTCCGAATATAATTGTGATTGTGCTTAGATATATATACAGATTAAAAAATTCTGAAGTTCTGATGAATTAAAACTTGATTTATTATAAAGAATTAAACAGTAATAGCAATAAACACTACTTATATATAATAATAATTATCGCTTAATTCATAATAAAATGTCATTTCAAAAAATTCAACATAACTAAAAAATGTTCGGACCATTTACAAAATGCCGATTTTTCCAGGTCTTTCAGGAATGTTGAAAATTTGATTAAATGTTTTTTATAGATAAAGTTGAGTTTTACAGAAATCGGATTACAAAAAATTGCTTAATCCATTTTTTTAATTTGTAGTTTGTTTCATCGATTGCAATGTTTATATATTTAAGTTACGTTTAAAAATTATTTCATTATGTGTAAATAAATATAATAATTAAATTACTAATTTCAAGCTGCAAAAATATTTTTTTAATATTTAAATAAGTGAACTATTTCAACAAGGATGTTTTCTTCATATATTTTTTTAGTTATTTAAGTTATTTCGTTATGTCACTGAAAATACTAAATAAATTTATTTTTTATTGGTTATTTTATATATTTTCTGGAGTTTGAAAATATTATATAATATTGTGTAATTTAAATTACTGCACTTACAAATCACTTATAATTTCAATTAGAAATACAAAATTTTAATATAAAGATCTTGAATGCGCGGTTATATTTTCAGAAAGATAAATAAATTAAAATAATCCAATGCCTAAGCTAATCATATCATTCGAAAAGTCAAAATCTGTAAGACGTGGTGGAAAAATGTAAATTTATCTTATTATAGAAATATACTTTATTTTTTTATCGCGGCAAAAACTGGAATTAAATGCATTAACAAGAAATTTTGTATAAAGCGTGGCACAACCGTGGATTTTTATTCGGGGTAAAAAGGCCGCTTTCAATATCTGATAATTTCAAATTATCAATTAGATATTCTGGACCTATCGGAAAACTGCATTTGTCACAAGAATATTCAGAAAAATGTACGGTTTATGTATTGATAATATAGCAAGTAGTATCAGGAAGCAATTTTGATTTTTGTGTTGTATCTTGCACAACAATCGTATTAAGTAGACTTATTCGAATAAATCGATACTCCTGCAGTGATTACACTTCAATAAGAATGTTATATTGAGCGTAAAGTACAAAATAACAACTGAATTGACTTTATCCTTTAAATCGTTTGATTCTATACATCTACAGTACAATAGTAAATGTTTCTTCTAATTGTTACTATCCGGATCGCCAATTAGTCCAAAATCCTATTTCATGCTCAAGATATACTAGAGTAATATACTTCTAGCTCTATCGCAAGATCTCACTCACCATCCATATTTGGTATCTCCCACGAGCAACTCCGGGGCCCGGTACCATCGAGTTGCCACGTAGTCAGTGTAGGTCTCCCCGGGAGCAACAGCGAGTGTGCGCGCAAACCCGAAGTCACAGAGCTTCACGACGCCCGCCTTACTCACAAGGATGTTCTCGGGTTTGATGTCTCGATGGATGATCTGAGGGAGTGTTAGTACTTTTATATACATACACATACTCGTACATAGCATATATATATATTAATTTTCATATATTCGTTTTTATATTGTACCAGACAAGATTATACATATACAAAAAATTATCTCTGGAGAAATAGGATACCTTTTATAAATCAAATAAGTAAAATTTTAAAACTTTAATTTTATTCAACTTGTTTTATTAAATTTTTTGTTTAATTACAATTATGAGATTGTTTGAAATGACAACGACAAATGATTTCATTGTAATAACTATATAGAATATATGTATATCGTGCGAGTATACGAATTATTATAAGACCGAATATAAAAGTATAAAGAGTATACTGTTGAAAATACACATGATGACTTGTGCAATTTCGGCACACAGTAAAATTTTACTCACTAAATCATTTCCAAAGCCTTAGTATAATGTACAAATGTCTTATTAATAAAATAGATAACTGCATTCACGCTTAGTAAGGTATTACTATATTTAATATAGCAGACGTTTTATATATCTCTTCCTTAGTGCCAAACAATGAAATGAATTTTAAATTATGCAATGGATATTTTATGAAGATAAATTGGGACCACGATTTTATTTCGTGGCTCAAAGCCTTGTTTTACAAGGCTCAAAGCCTTGTTTGGATAGCCTAAGTTCCTTCTTTGTTTCTTGATAATTTTAACGCATTTATCACTATTCTGTTACGAGTACATTTATATTAAGTCAGCAAACCAAAGTACATTTACCCTCACAACAAGTCAGAAAACCAAAGTACATTTACCCTCACACCAAGTCAACAAACCAAAGTACATTTACCCTCACACTAAGTCAACAAACCAAAGTACATTTACCCTCACACCAAGTTAGCAAACCAAAGTACATTTACCCTCACACCAAGTCAGCAAACCAAAGTACATTTACCCTCACACCAAGTCAGCAAACCAAAGTACATTTACCCTCACACTAAGTCAGCAAACCAAAGTACATTTACCCTCACACTAAGTCAACAAACCAGTACAAAAAATTATTTGGTGCAAAAACCGAATCATTAAGTGTGAAATCTCAAAAGAAACGACTAAATTGCGTAAAACTTCGAATTTACAAAAAACCTTCTAAATGTACCTTCCAAATCTCATACTGACTGGACGTGGAAAACGAAAGAACAGCCCCATCCCTGAGCTCACCCTGTGCAGATGACAAAACTCAATGCCCCTCAGAACCTGGTAAAGGATCCGCCGGGCGCCAGTCTCTGAGACGCCATGGGGATTCCGCTCCAACTCGTCCAACACTGTGTGATCAACGAACTCAAAGACGAGATAGAGGCGCTTCTTCCGACGAAAAACTTCGATCAGGTTGACAAGATTCTCGTGCCTTAGTTGCTGCGATGTTGGTTACGTGATGGGAGAGAATGCAAGAGACTGTTAATAATGTGGGGATCTAGAGATGTAGATACCTAGGCTAGATCTTTATAGTACATTTACTCATACAAAAGAATGCTGATGTGATAATCAGATTGAGTGGATTGTTTACCACATTCATAACATTGGATTTTGTTTGAAATCCTGGACATTCTTGAATTTTATAAGATTGAATTGAATTGAATTGAATTGAATTGAATTGAATTGAGAAAATCAGCGGATGAGTTTTTTTATTTAAATGTTTATAGTTTGATGATTGTACAGTGAAATATTTTGTGAAAATTCTAATAGCATCAAGTAATGAGGCAGAGAAGGGATGTGATTTTACAGCGAGCAGCAGAACTTAATAGATAAAATAATGCCCACAAATGCATAGAAACAGCTTATAATATATTTTGTAAAAATAAAATATCAAACATAATACCCATAGACAAATAATAAATAAGATATGTCACTTAAATAATTACATAAATGAAATTTATTGTTATAAAGCACTGTTTAAATGAGATAGCCAAATTTTTACCTGACACGCTGACTTCATTAAATGAAGTAAAATGCTTAACTCGGGGAATTTGTGATAATAAATAAAATGCGATACTTTTAACAAAATGACAACTCGTGCCATTCTAATTCTACGATAATACCATTGAAATTCTTAATTAAGTGTTACATTATTGTTGCCTTTATTAATTAGAATTGAATTTATATTGTAAAATTGGATGACGATTATTTAAGGATATCCCAGATTTAATTCTCAATTTAGATGATCATTCAGGAAAGTAATAATAATATTATTGATTATATTTAAACACATACTCGTATATATATTTATATAAATACCAATGATAAAAGAATTACTTTACTTTTAAAATTAGTATTTAAATTTAATTTGTAATGTTTGAAAGTAATTCAAAGAAATTTGTAAATAGTCAAGTTAATTATAGAGGACAAATTTTATGCAAATAGTACACAACAGGGTATATACTTTGTAGAATATTTAACCAAAATTTAACAGAAGAACAGTAAATTAGATTAAATAAAAGCTGATTCCTCTACGTGCTAATAGAAAACATTATTTATACATCCGTGAAGTAGGCACGTAAGCATATTGTAGCTATAATAAGAAATATATTACTTAGTATACTAATGCGCAATTTTATTCCGCAAGACAGACCAACAAGCAAGCTGCGTAAAATGTATTTACAGATGAATAGTCTAATTAAATTATTAGTTTTCCATAGTAACAGTTGAGTGTATTGTAACTGTATGTTGTAGCTGTTACTCTAACAATTAAGCTGGACCTGAACAAATAAAACGAAGATAACTTGGCGTCTTTTGTCTCTTTTAACTGTTCTCGCTGTACCAAATTTATTGCTATACTGGCAATATTTTTTTTACCTTAAGAGTGATATCAATCAATTAGAGACCACTAGTATATAATGAAAATATGCATAATGTACCAATTGGTTACTTTTTGGAGCTAAAATGTTGCATTAGTCGTCATAAAAAGATGAACAAGAGGCTCATTACTATATACAAGTAATAGAAGTACATCATGCCTACGTGATATCGAAATATAATTCACATATGACAACACAATATCTAAATTCTTTTAATCTGCTCTTTAGGAAACAATTAATAACTCTAAATATTTTAATGAATAAGATCATAATGGTAAAGTGGGATAGAGTACGTTGGTCTAATTCTTAGCTCACGCTGTTCGTTTTTAATTTCATTTTACTATTCATAATGCATTTATTTATGCAACACACAACACATATTCCGGGATGATGTGTAGAATGAAGAATTATCCGGTTAATACTTATAAATAATTCAGACCAGCTTCTGCATATACTATTACATATTATGTGGTTTAAGAAATAAATGTTTCGTTTGGTTTAATTGTGTTATTTTGTAGATTATGGAAACCGGAAGAAAATATATACATATATGCATGGCATATACTATCAATTTAAAGTTCCTCCACAATCTGGTTATAACACAAAGTAAGATAGAAGTACGTATATCATAGTAAAACTACTAAATATGAGTTAAACAAGTCTAAATACTATAATGACTATGGATACATACGAGGAGGGTTCAATAAGTTCGTATAATCTATATGAACCCGTAATGCTATATGCAATATCTATGCATTTTATTAAACTATAGAAAGATCTAAGATAGTTCTGAAAATGTCAAGTCAAATTCTCTATGGAAAGCGGAGATATTTAAATTTTAAAAATTAAAAATGAGGTTTGAAATTTTAATCTTTATTTGATCAGCATTTTTTTATAATGGAGTTTGAAAAAGGTCATTTCAGAGCCATGATTTACTATGACTATAAATCCGGTTTAAAAGTCAATGAATGTTATCTACGACTTACAGGAGCATTTGGGAAACATTATCGTGTATAAAGCACAGTCTACAAATGGTTTTACGGAATTTCACTGTGGCCGCATATTCCTCGAAGATGAGGACCGCAACGGGTGTCCAAAAGAACCTGGTGGCCAATTTGTTGAGGGAATATAGCCGGATTACAATTGAGATGATCTCTGAAACCTTAGCTATCTCTAATGGCAGTGTCCATGAAATTAATCATTCGCGTCTGAAGATGTGCAAGGTGGCAGCCAGATGGATTCCTCGTCTGCTCTCAGCTGAACACATGGAAGTTGAATGGTGCCAATCTATGCAAAGGCAACCATGTTCAGCTCATGACTCATCCGCCTTACAGTCCTGATCTGGCACCCTATTATTTTTACATGTTCCCTAAAGTTAAGAAAGCACTCCGGGGAATCATATTTCAGACTCCTGAGGCAACAGTGACAGCTTTTATTTAAGAATTAGGCTTAATTACGCCAGAAGAATGGAAACTTTGCTTACAAAAATGGTTTGATCGAATGCAAAAATGCATAGACAGCGAAGGGAAATATTTTGAAAAGTTATAAACTATTTAAAAACGATTGCAAAACATTTTTATACTATAATTATATATCAACTGTACATAAATGATGATTTCCATGTTCTTAATTGATGTTTTCCACTAAATAAATATCACTTTTGTACGTGTCTGGTATTAAAACAACTATGGTGATATTCAGAGACAAAGCAATCCATGAGAGAGACCAATAATCTATATGAACACCAGAACAATTGTTTCGATAAATGGTGCACTACCTCCTTGCATCGAAAAGTCTAAATTAATCCATTTACTAGTGAATAGATGAACACCATGAGCCCTAAAATAGATTATGACTGATGCGCAAATTCAGCAGCACTGTGCGGTATTTTGAGATAAATTGAGATATTATAGATAGATATAAACAGATGAGCTGATTTTAATCTTAAATAATTTAATTTTTTTAAATTTAAATATCTCCGTTTTCCATAGAGATATTGACTTGAAATTTTCAGCACTATCTTAGATCTTTCTATAATTTAATAAAATGCATATATCATTACGGGTTCATATAGATCATACAAATTTATTGAACCCCCCTCGTATTAATGTAAACTTGCTATGAATTATAGCTAACGAACATTCAGAATTCAATAATGTAAGTGAGCCATCAATTAGGTACACATGAATACAAAGTCAATATAATATTGTTACAACTAGAATAGTGTAGTAAGTTATCTCCTAATCGATCATCAATAATTAATTGAAATCTAGCATTGTTTTAACCATAGAGATAAGAGAGTATAGAGATGACACGCTTATGATGACTCATCCTAATTTCATACACACTCAAGGAAATCCAGTTGACGGAACAGATAAAATCTAAAAATAGAATGCCGCTTGTTCGTATGCAAAAATGGGACAAAAGTA
>JAYRBW010005286.1:0-13700 GCA_036023295.1 Invenusta paracnida | reverse complement strand
ATTCAGTGTAAGATTTTTAACTGCGATTTTTTGGGTTAGCTGCGATATATTTCTCAATTTGGGTGGTTTCAGGACTGCCACAAGGCTCGGTTCGGTTCGACGTTGCCAGCTCGGAAAAGAAGCTGAGCCAGGTGAGCTGGGTGGTCTGACTCAGCGAGGAAAAACACAAAGGGAGAAGCACACCAAGCAGGAGGGGAGGTGGAGGCAAACAACCAAAGCAGACATACAAGCGTGAGCAAACAGGGGGAGGGAGGACAACACAGAGAGAAGGGAGAAAAGCAGTGACAAACCTACTCGTAGATGCGCAGGGGAAGAGGTGAGGAGTTCTTGGGGGGGACTCCGGGGGGCTGCAGCACCTCGCCAGCCGAAATGGCCGAACATCTCCGCCAACGTGAAGGCGGCTGCGTGGAGTTTCTGCTACTCGTTTATGCGCTCAAGAGTTGTCAAACATGAAAACCTTATCTATGTTATCTGGAAGATTCTTGCAAGAGTTTCTAGTAGGTAACGAATCGTTTGCCGTTCATCTCGCTTTCTTGAAGATTGTATTACACCATTTATAGTGCTGACTGTGAAAGTCATCGTTAAATTTCGTCCTCTTATTCCCCTGACCATAAGCCTCCTCGTATTCATTCTTATATAATTATTCTTTATATATACTTGTAATTAGGATATGTCCTGCTTTTCTTTTATATGTAATGTATTGTATATATTTTTTAAATATATAAAATATGATCATTCATTTTAATGCTCTGACTACTTATAGAATTTACAAAGTATGTAGGTATTAACTCTCATACAAATTTTTGGGGAAATAAATTCCATCGCATTGATATTATTCCGCAGCGCTTATATGTGCCAATAGATATTCCCATTTTCTAAATATATATCAATAGTCACTAAGAATTCAGAATAATCGTAAGAAAAGAGTTACTATAGTATAATATTACATTGTTGAATTTGATTACTGTATGTCAAATTTGAATTCCGTATGTCACATTTGATTACTTTATTTCCAAATTTGCTGTCCTCCAAATATTTTATTTCACATTTGATGAATGTACGTCTTATGTCCTATTTACACATTCGCTGTCCATTAAATTTTGAATTCATATTTGATGTAATTATGTCAGATTTGATCTAACGTTCATCCAAATTTTATCGGGAAAACCTATATATATATATTATACGCTAATAAGTATGGAGATAGTTACACATTTGATTCTTTTGATATTTTAACTGTGATAACTGCAATATACAGTACATATATTTAATGTATTAAAAGTGTTAATGTATTGTTAATTATACATTTAATGGCATATACACATGATATGCATTGTCCTGGCCTGTCATATCTGAGACCCCAAGACCTTCCACAGTAGACTATCTGAACCTTCAGGAGAATTAAAGTTTAATTAAAAATGTACTTTTTGTAGGCATTTAATTTTTTTGCTCTAGTGTCATCCCAAAAATGACGGCTTTAGTGCTATTTAGGGTTATTTTAAAATCGATTAGCAATTTTTTATATGGTAGATGAACAATTTTATTCTGCATCTTTTAGAAGTTTTGCGATACTTCGATATAAATCGATTTTTTTTTAATGGTGTATTTTTTTTAGAAACTGGGTCATCTTTGAAAAAAGAAATACTAAATTGTTTATAAAAGATAAGCGTAGACTGCAAATCAAAATTTCTGAAATTAATTAACAAAGTTATTAAAGTAATAAATTAAAAACAATTAACGAATTTATTACCCTAAATTTGGTTGATGCACATGATCAATCTCATAATTATGGACAATTTTCCGAAGAGCCTACTGTAGTGCCCTTTTAATATAAAGGTAAAATATCTTTAGCGATACTCTACCAATACTGAAAATGTCAGTTAAGTTAAATTATTTTAATAAAAAATGATTATATTAATTGAAAATTTTGGTTAAATTCGATTTTTTTCCCCTAGATTTTAGTAAATTTACTCGAGATGGTTGTTAGGGTTAAATTATATCGAAAATCAGACTTGAAATTTATGACCAGTATATTAATTCTGCACAGATTGCATCTATGATATTTTAATAACTGACATTTTTATTTTTCATACAGGATGTTTGATTATCTGCGAAATGCGCATTCATTTATTATAGTATTCATTATCTATGAATTTACTCACTACGAAAAAGTATATATATATTTAAATCAATATTCCAGAAGTAATATACTATGCAGAGCAAGTTTTGAATTGTGTTTTTTAATTTGTCCCATGGTTACATATGTACATCGTAAAGAAAATGAAAAATCATATATTTTGCGAAATCATGACGTTTAAAAGTTATTCAATAACTTTTAAACGTCATGATTTCGCAAACGTATTTTAGAGTAAAGGCTCAACCTCAGAAAAGCTGACAACAAGTGATACGCCAAAGAAAAAACTCAAAAAGCGGTTCAAACTTGAGCGTGAGTTTTCAACAGAAGAAATCAAAGAGACCTTCATCAGCCGCAAAAAAATGAAAACAAAGAAAGACAATTATCAGAAAATTGAAGAAACTGTAAGTAATTTTCCCTAATATATAATAACTATAAATTTTTGACTTGTACTAATTCTTTGATATTATGTGATATTTTGTCAATTTTTTGTCGCTTGTTGTCGATGCAAATTTTTTACTAAATTTGTGTGAAAATTATTTATTTTTCGTTAAAAATTAGTACAATAAAAAATCACAGCCACCGAAAATATGCGTGGAAATTATTATTATCTGTAGGTAAATATATGAATTTAGTTCATTATGCTGATTTCGAAATATTCCGAATCAAATGAATGTAGCAAACGTTCTACTTAATTTAGGTATTTATATAATATGAGAAATCTAACTTAACAATTTATATTTTCAGATGGAAACAGTCAATATACATAGTATGTATCTGAATTAGGTGAAATGTCCTTGAAAAAACAAAAAGTAGCGAAAGTTAAGTAGAAATTCTGAAGAATATATTAACGAAGTAGAATCAAAGAATGAACATTTTTAGAAAAGGATAAATATAAAAATATAAATAACAAACAAAGCAAATAATCACTTTTGTCATACGTTAATATATTTGAAAATATAATAAAAACTTGCTTTCATCCACGAAACTGAAAATATTTGCAATATTTCGGTATATATTTATAAAAATGGCTATACAAATAAAATATATGAACTGCAGTTTTGAAATATCATTAATTTAAAATTTCAGTGTTTTTGTTTTTCACAGCCTTGCCTTAATTAAGGTGTACATAAACTCGTCCTATTCAGTTTCTCAAAGACTTGTCATAAAGTTATGGGTCATTCTCATCTAAATATGGAATTTTAATTAAGGAAAAAATTCATCAGGAATTTAATTTGTTGTGTATTATAATCTTTATTTATATTATATTATATTGTATTGTATTGTAAACGAATGAAGATTTGAAAAATAGAACCACAAGTACATAGTATTATGTTGAACATGTTAAATTATATATATCGGATATTTATATTTTATTTTATCAATGTGTCATTATTCTAGTAGACAATTTATTTAAAATTGTGTAAATTACGTATACATACATATTATTATTTATAGTATTTTAATCCTAGAAGTAACAAAAAGTACCACAAAATCGCTTTTCGTCTCTTGTATTTATAATTCCTAAAAATAATTCCTGTTCTAATTGCTCTGTTTATGGGCTATCCATATAATAAATCGTCAAAATGATGGATAGAACGTTATTTTCGCTTTATATACGTATTCATAAATTCGTTACGTAGAAGACACTTTTGTTAATGACAAGAGACTCCTAGTCTATCCACCCACATAAACAAAATCTCCCAATGTAACAAATACTTAAGTGCCACAATCGTGCTACGAAACTTTTTGTTTCTTGTTTGTTTGATGTTTTTTCTTTGTTGATTGCAGATTTAATTTTAGTTTGTACTTTCCATCTAACTGATCATGTTTTCTTTCTTCTTAGTTTCAAGTAATAATAACCTGTGCTTTATAGACAGTAGGCACTAACTCTATCTCATTCCAGCTTTTTGTAAAAAAAGTTTTATTTTTCGATTTTTATAAAAATTTCTTTGCTGGTTTTTTTTAAATGGTTTTTCCGAGTGTTGATTTAGTTGATGTTTCATGTTTAACCAACATTTTATACACCTTTAACTTTAATGAGCAGTTAAATTAGGTACAACAATTGTTTTTGTTATTTTACTGAGAGACATATATAACTGTGTTAGTAGGTAATCTGAAATATACATATACATATACAATAATGTTTAAAAAGAAAAGCACAGATAAATATCTCACTAAATATAATCATTGCCAGAATAATTATAAATCGAGATTAAAACGCATAAATATAACTATGGACATAAATATTTTGGATCTTGTATTGAATTTACAAATTTCTGTATATCAAAACAAAAGGGAGAGCGTCGCAAAAATGATAGCTCTTCAAAAGAAAAAGAAAGAAAAGAATATTGGTGATATGAAGTACAGCTATTGAAGAAATTGATATTAAAGAGGCGCCAAGATTTAATTTTTACAATGCTTGCTGTTATGAATGCACAAACATATAGAATAAGTAGTATATGTATGACTATGTATACCTAAACTGGAAAATTAAGAATAATATAAAAGAAAAAATCATGGTATAATGGAACATTTTTACAAAAGCAGTGAAACTCTTATGAATACATATTGAGGTGTTACATATTAAGTTGATTAATATAAAATAGTTATAATAATACAATTTATATCATTGCCATGATTTTTTACTCTTATTTTTATGAATTAACAGTTTATATATACCTACATATTAAACTTATTAATCTATACGTTTAGCATTTTTAACAGTAAGCAATGTAACAATTAAATCATGACATTTTTTATATAAATTTATTCAATGACTACTATACATATAATCAATATTAAATGTTGACACTTTTGTTCTTGGCTTGTCGATGCTCGGCATGGTAGCATTAGTATTTTCTATTGGAATTATAAAATATTATATCTATGCAAATAAATATCCATAGCATTTTATATTGCATGCTAAATTTGCTTTGGGAAATATTCTGACAATGATTGTAGTTATTTATATATTTGTCTATCTGTGCCATTATTTTTTCATTAATATAACACAAAAGATTACATTTATATATATATCGAAAATAATTCAAGTAATAATAATCACCTAAATGCATTTAATTTCTAATTTTGAACGTAACAAAAAAGACATACAATGAAACGTAGATTTAAATAATATTGCTTTACACTATATTGTTCATATAAATGGGATAGAAAACTGTAACAAATGGAACTATAACCATTATATGATTAATGCGTTATAACAGTAAGTTTCAAATAATTTTCTAATATTATAGATATATGACAGAAAAGACCGCTTGTAACTTTGTATTTTTATGTTTATTCTATTTACAAAAATGTATGGGTAAAATATATTTTATATATGCTGCAGAGAAAGTAACTCATTCATAAAATGTAAGCATATTTAAATTGTGGAATAACATTATTTAAGATGATAAGATTGGATTACAAATGTATTGCTTGCGAATAAAAAAGTGTACAAATAATATACTTCAAGTAGTAGGATTTGAAATGACATTGTCTAATAGAAACATGTTTGTTTAACGGTGTTTTACAAGCTATTTAAATGAAATGTTGTTTATTTTCAGATTTAAAGAAAAATGTATAACAATATTTATTGGTCATTTCATTTAAACTTTTATATCAGGCGGCAACATTCAATGATGCATTAAAAGAAATTGGAATGTCAAAAACAAAAACAAAAAAACTACGCAAAAAGCAACATGCGATATCTCTACAGGAACAGGATGAAATTCATGAAATATCAAAACCAAAGAAAAGAAAGCATCAAGAAACAGAGAGTTCTATATCAGTGAGTTATTTCAGATTTTTTATCCTAGAGGAAGTAATGCTTTGTCTAAAACAATTAATATGTCCTAAGAGTTAATAATTAGAGTTCTCCATAAAATAGTTTCCTATTTTCACTTGAACATTTTTATTGATTTAAAAAAAGAGCTTTTCTTTTTTATACTAATAAATATATTAAGAAATAAGTATCTATTTAGAAACAATATTTGGTTAAGACTAGCGAGTCAATTATTCATTATTCATTATTAAGTTGTTTTTTGTTATGTAAATATAGTGTTTTTTTATACAATGTCTTAAATTAAATACTATGAATGAAAATCACGGTAATGTAGAAATGAAATAGGGAAAATATTTCTTTTGAAGTATTATTTCTTTTCTTTTTACTTAATTGAAAATATTTTTAGAGTAATTATACAATTATTTGATTAATTTGCACATTATTTGTGAACACAATTTGAATAAAAAACATGTTCACAAAAAATATTAGCTTATAAATTATGCTGTGAATTCTTCATTTTGAAAAGCTTGGTTCACAAAATAAGAAACACACAAGTTTAAAAAAAATAAACTCTTATAAATATTATAAATCGCAGGTTAACGATTTAAAAAACAACAATTCTTGCCTCGTTTGTTTTACAAATGTTGTACTTTTAGTTTTTATCACATTCGATGGAGCTGTTTATTTGTTTATTAAAATATTAATTCATAAACTATTATTAATACAAATATAACTACATCATACTTAAAATAACTGCTTTATTTTAGCCACCAGCTCCCACTGAAATACCAAAATCACTTGCTACGTCAAAAAAGGAACTCAAGAAATTGCGCAAAAATAACATGGAGGAAATTCAAACGGTACTAAAACCAAAGAAGAGAAACTATCAAGAAACGGAGAATACTATAACACCTTCAGTAAGTTTCATATTTATAAGAGAAAAATTGAAGCGTCTGGCAACTGAATCGTATTATACTTAAATATAGATTTTTATTAAATAATTCAATAAATAAGATAAATATGTTTGCGTTGGCAAAAATACTCTAAAATAAAAAGGAAAATTTTGCATGTGTTGTGAAACTAAATTAACCTTCTTATTTGATATTAATTCAATAAATGTAAACATAATGAGTCAGTTAATCGAAATAGGTCTATTTTTAACGACTGCGACTCAGGTTGAAAAACTTTAGCACTACGATTTATTTTACTTTATTGAAGCAACTCCACATCTAATTCCACGGTATAAGGTTCTCAATACTAAGTACCTCACCTTTCTAAGGGATTTAAATGTGATAGACTGCTCAACTTCCAAGCTCACAAACATATCGTCAACATTAAATTCAACAAAATAAGACACGACTAAAGGTTGCAATCCAGCATCCATATACGTACGATCTACCTCACATACGCGCAGCCATAGAATATACACTTACAGGTAGTGGTTCGCTACCATACTCCGATCCAAGCGACTTCAACAAGATTAAGATTTAAAATAATAGAGCTGACGAAATCACCACACATATATGAAAACTTCAATGATGTCTTCCCCATAACAACGTGAGAAAAATTACTTTCAATAATTCTCGTTGATAAAACTAGAAGGCTTGAATACACAAATTCCCTCACAATGTTTAAAAAACTCAAGAGCAGCAACTTGAAGGAAAGGCTTCTAACATCTTTTATACATCAACAACCTCTCTATAATTCTTTACGCTCATTTCAATTGTATACAATAGATTAAAGATAAAAGATTACAGATTTAAAAATAAAATTGGCAATGCAAAGTTTAATATATAACTTTATATTCTAGTAGTTCATACACATTTTTAAATTGAAAATTAAAGTGTATATTTGCGCAAATTTTCTATTCATTTTCAATTAAAATTTTTAAAATCAATAAAAATGTATTTAATCATAATACATTTAATAGATAAATTATAAATGCTTTCATAAAATACTTTATACTTCATACTTCATATAAAATACTTTCATTACTTTTATAAATACATATAGATAGGTAATATCACGCGGAGAAACATAAAACTGTTATCAAATATTTTTATACACGATAGAAAACTCATGCCATTTTTAATTTTATTAGAATAATCCAAACAATAGAATTAATTTCAGTCAATAATTAATAATAAATTATACTATTTTTAACATTTTAATAGTTTAATAGTTTTAAATAAATATCTGGTTATATTTAGAAAAATCTCAACAAATACTTTTAACCGATAACTCTAATTATCATTTCTAATTGACTTAGAACTCATTGTTATCGCAAGAACTGATCGGTAGAAACCAGTGTTCGAAAATACTAAATTACTACTGTGCTTCAAGTCTGGTTTTCTACGATCAAGGTTTCCACCATAGAAATAGGATTGAATAGGAGGGAAACAGCAAGCCAAAATTATGTGCAACTTTTTTGACGGAGTTAGACCAGACATCCAATCATAAGGAAAAAACTACAATAAGCTATAGTTTAAATTTAATAGCAGCTATAGGAATTCCATTCACGTGTTTTAAAAATGTACAACTTTAGATTTCGAATGATATACAATTTTTGTAAAATGATTACTCCTTAGGTAAGATATCTGTAGCGGAATCATGATACATTCGTTTCACTTTTGCATATAAAATGCGTTAGTCTATAAATAGCTCTTGGGTTTTCCCCGTCCTAGATTATTAGGCGGTTGCACACGAAATATCGATGACTAATACTAGGCTTGTCTCTCCTATTCTCTTACATTTCTGTGGTTTCCACCTTAGTTAAGAAAACAGACTTGGAACCTGCTTCGATCAACTGACTGAATATATAAATTTTTATTCTAATACATTGTAAATAATCGTAATCATTTTAAGATAAATGTATATATATATATAGCAGCTTTATTGTGATTTTGAATTAGTTAAATCATGCTCATTGATGTATATAAAAAATTGAATAATTTTGTTAATAAATATTGATAAAAATGCTTGATGGCGTTATATTAATCCGTTATATTATCTTTAACAGTCAGTATATTTCGTTTAATTTAACTTAAATATATTATTTACATTTAAATTGTATTTTCATATATAGCACACTAAACAATGTTTTTCTTGTTTTCAATTTAAAATAATTATTAAATTACCTAATTTATTTTAGCAATATACAGGGTGTCCCAAAAAGAACCGAACCCAACTTTAGTGAAGAAATACTAACATATATTAATATATAGTAATGTATATTATTGGTAACATTCATATTAAAATACTGGTATTTACAATAAAATATTAATTAACAGTTCTGATATCTATGCATTCAATAAAAGAATACTGAGTTTAACTCATAGAACTGTATTTGATGAACTATATATTTCAATTACAAAAGGTTTGCGGACTAGCTCTTTATTCTATCGGTCTGAATAGAATTTGAAACACAATTACGTTACTATAGTTTGTGTTGATGCGGACAATTTTTTTATATTGTTTTACAAAAAATCACTATAACTTTATACCATAAAAACGGTAGGCAACCTCTGTTATTGAGGTCACATACCGCCAATAAAGATAAATAGAATTTCTTACCAAGCAGCGAAGCAATCAGTGCCGGTCAATGGTTATGCTACATTCTTCTAACCAAACAATGCTCGGGCCCACATGACTCAGCTAAATTAAACAAGTTACAGTGTTGTTTGGGATACTTTACATCATCCACCACAATACCCAGGACTAGCACTCTCTGACGTGCGCAAAATTAGTTTCTATTTCGAGAAGAATTTCTAAAGAAGGTAACTTCCAACCAAGTGATATCATATCAGGAAGCAATTCACAAGCTGGAAAACAATGTACAAAAACAAGTTTTCATAGTGACTAATTTGAAATCAATGGTTCCTAGTCGTTTATGATTTTAACGTTATACTCGTATAAGGTTATTGTAACTTTAAAATCAGTGTTTCAGGATTAATACAAAATACACTAATGTCATTGTCTTTTAGTTTCCTTTAAATCGATAAAACTGAAAAAGGTTAGAATATCAGCTCGCAAACTTTTGTTAACTCAAACTATTAGGATTGTTTACTGTTGCTTTATGTATAATTTCAGACAGAAGAACACGAAATTATGTCAGAATCAACTTCGATATCGACAAAACGACTCAAGAAAAAATTAAAAAATAGGAGAAAAACCTAACAAATGCACATTTTGCACCGATCTGGATCTATAGAACACTTCAAATTATTTTTTATAACAGATTTTAAAGGTGATACAGAAATTTCCCTTTTAAAATTTGTTTATATATTTTTTGTAAAATCAATGACCCTTTCTTCTATAAGCCGTTCATTCAAAGTAGTTCTTGGGATATTTGTGAAACTTCAAAATATCCAGGCAAATAAATTTTTAACCATATATAGTTAAATATATGTTTTCCATTCATGTTTTTTTAATATAATAGTAATCGACTAATCGGTTAGTTACAATTACTTATAAAATACACTGGTTAGAGAGAGAAAAAAAATGTTGGCTGATTGAAAGCCAACTTTAGTTTTAGTAAATATTCTTCCTATATCTCTCCAATAATAAAATTAATTAAAATTAGTCGTTTATTCTAACCAGAGTTGAATTTAAAGTTAACTCGTACTATTAAAAATAGACGAAGTAAATATTTTACTAGAAATAAATATTTGTCCTAGACAAACACATAATTTTCGATGACCTGTAGTAAAGATAGAAATGGGTATAAAATATGTAAATACTTATATAGTTTATATAGAAAATCTATCTGTATATAATCTTTTATTAAAATATTTACACAATTCTTTGACCACAGAATATCATATCTATCGAGTACAACGACTTCTAGGTAATCATTGGGAAACCAACTATAGTCATATTGAATTGTTATTGTATTATATTGTTGGAGTTGATTACTATTGTTTTGCAGCTTTTGTACATGGATTCAAATTCAACTATTTTCATGTACTTACGAGAAGTTGCAAATTTTATTATATATTGCTCCACGTTATATACATGTGCCACTACCTGAAAAAAATTTAAATCTTGAAATGTGTAATCTACTCTAATGATAAAAATGTAGAGCCCAACTCTTAACTACAAAATATATATTTTTGTATAATATCAACCTAATTATTTTAATTTCAAAAATGCTTTGAATAAAATCGAATACTTTTACATTTAAATTAATGTACATTATTTAATAATATATATTATAATAATGTATATTAGATATTTAATATACATATTAAAACAAGCTATTGTGCTAGTATTGGTAACATAACAAGTACGATAATAGTAATATATATTAAACAAAGTGTAGTGATCTGTTAATTCACCATTTTGCTCGTTCATTCGTTGAACTAACTTGTTTTGAATTATATTACATACAATTTTGTCCAACTGTTCGTCAGTTGTTCTGTCGTTTCCTAGTTTCTCAATGACTGAGTGTTTTTTTTGTACATGCATAGAATATCAAATAGTACATCAAGTGCTTGACGAGTTCACATGAGTAAAATATGCAGTGGTTGAGTTCTCTTTAGTTATGTTTTTAGTGATATTTTCAGCCATGATTATAATATGACGAAGAAAGATTTAGATTTAATACAAATTATTTAAATAACAAACTTATTTTATAAACACTACCTATTCTTTTTATAGTTTTAAAAATATTGCATAAGAAAAGACTATGAAGACTTATATTCGTAATTTATACTAAGTTGTATAGTCCTAATTTATCTGTATAAATTTTCTAAAAACTTGATATTATTGAGAAATTAATTAATTAACTTCATTTTTGACAACGGTACATGTTCGCAAATAGGACAGTTTGATATAGTTGATATACTATTCGTAATATTAAAAAATATTTCATAATGTGGATTAAAAATGTCACCATTAATCAATTAGACTCCCTGTTTCATAAGATTAAGTCATAAACTTGATATTCATCAACGGTACGTTCCGTTCACGAACGGTATGAATGATAGAATTTCTCGTCATTAACGGTACGTGCGGTTCGCGAACAGTACGAATTCGCCAACCGTTGCATACCGTATACAACATTTTACTCTAATTCTCTTAATAACAATATAATAATTCTCTTAATGTATGTTTATTATTAAATATATTACAAGTTTATATCGTTCATGGTTAAATCCTTTTTCACTCATCAAGCTTATGAATATACATACATACATATTATATAATATAGTCGCTTCATTATACATACACATGTATATTATATTATACATATATACAATATTATATTTTGTACAAAGTTCATTATGCCTATTAAAAAATAGAAAACTCACTGATTGTTATACCTACATCATATATATTATCTATTTGCATAGTGAATATTTTTAAATAACTCACATTATCCTCTTTTTTTTTAAATGCATGTATTAGTAAATTAAATTTGGTCTTGTCAAATACACTATTTATGGAATACTCCTTGATTGTTTCACGTTTAATTTAATTTATGTTATTAGTACTATATCCCTCTAATTATTAATAACTATATGTATATTACATATTCACTAAACTTTAATCCGTCTGAAATTTTAAGTATTAAATAAAATTGGGTAGTTTGAGAAAATGGACTGATTCTATAAAAGCCGTTACTATATATGTAGTACATATATTAGAAGCCATTATTTAAGAGTTTACAATTGCTCAAAAGTTTATTAGCTACAGAAATTTGCCAAGAACCTGACCTGGATTTTATGGATCTTTTTTAAATACATATTTTGTCATACTTATGACTATTATGGGTTCTAATAATTAAGTAATTAAATAAATGTTCATAATAACATTATCATAGAAAACACTATCGTAATACAATTTTTTTATAAAACTTACATTACTAATGTCACAATTTAGTAATATCAGTTAGATCCCATTTTTCACACTCTTATCGACTCTTCAAATGATTCTAAGACTTCAGTTCTCTTCTGCGAGACTTATCTTATGTCTTCAATTACATAATCACTGTCTTCGGTTTGTGCCTGCATTTGCCTTATCACATATCGTCAATTTGTTTCTGAAGATCTTTTACTTCAAATAGTAACCTTTTCTTAATCTACAGGTTAACATTGTTAATGGTGATGGTTTCATCAATCGTTTTCTTCTTTTCTGCAGCTACAGATGTATTCTGTGACTCCAGGTATTCAGTACATTGTAGAATAATTCTATAATATATATAAGTATAACAAATATATATTATAATATAGATAAACTGAAAATTAACAGTAACTCTAAGTAAAAATTCAGAAAGAAAATGGTTATACTATAGTTAATTATTTTTATTTGTTCACAATACACTTAAGACAAAAGGAAAGTTTAGTGATATATATATAACATGAGCTTTTGATAATAAAAGTATGACACAAGTATGTCTATTAAATCAGAAAAATGAGCTTAGCGGATTTTTCTTTGTAAACCTTAAAGGGAAAAAATGGTTATTTAAATTTAAGGACCTTCATTTCCCAAAAAAGGACTTGCGTGCGATTTTGAGGATAACATAAAAAAGTACGACCTTTAAGGACTTGTAGCTACCCTGACCTGTTATTATAGGGAAAATTTGAAATTATATAGTTTTCCATTTCCCAATTACAGTAGGATTCGCCTATATCATATTTTTGTAAATGCACCGCCAAAACGCCTATACAAAATAATTCGCCTATATCGTATATGATATTCATCTATATCGTAAATTCGCCTATATCATATGATTTTTGTGTACCAGCAGGCAATTTATTCAAATATTTCGTATATAAT
>JAYRBW010005275.1:0-13703 GCA_036023295.1 Invenusta paracnida | reverse complement strand
TTTTATGAGGAAAATTATTCCTCAAATTTTATTTAAAAATTCCTCAAATTTTTTTAGAGCCCAATCACAGGCCTGAATTATGTCATCGAAATATGCTTTATTTATTTAGGTTTAAGCACGTCATTTTTATAGTATTTTTCTACTTTACTACATTATTTTACTTTAATAATTTTACATTTTTTAGAGACATCATTTTTATACTTCATAAAGCACAATGTTGATTAAAATATTATATAGAAAATATCTTTCCTTATGTAAGTATATTATCAAAGTACAAGTATTTTTATTGTTTACAAATATTGAGCGTTCAGTTTTTTTCTCTGATTATATTTAACTTAAAATTAATAAATATCTAATAACAATTAATATTACTACTCAATAAAGCTTGTCACATTCTTTCTCCATTTATCTGTTTTTACCGATGATACATGTTTATGCCTAATAATTTACAATATTTAAATGTGTATATTTTCTTTACAGAGTATATTATAAAAAGTTTAATATTACTAGCAACCTGAAAACCGGAAAATTTATATTTTCATTAATTTAAAATTATCTTATTGTATTATTTCACGTTAAATGTTTGTATATATACATATATAGAATACTATTAGTAGTACCATTATTCTAGTATAAATAAAACATATTAAAAAATGAACAAAATATGTTTTGTTCTCTACGTTTGTTGTATTTATCACAAAGATATAAATATTTAGCTTACTATTCATAATATTTTAATATGTCGCTTGTGTACATACTTTAACTAAATATATTTAAGTATTGTTTAATATTGCTGGTTATATACTTCATTTCCACACCTATGTATCCTTGACCTTGGTTATGCTCGCAGACCTGGTGTCCGCCTGCCGTCTGACGGCAGAAGAGGGTCTCAACTTCCTCCACCACCTATCGGAAGAAGTTTGGGAGGCTGAGGCAGTGTTAGGCCACGCAAGCTCATTGTTGGCCCACTTGAAGGCTGTGCAGGCACTGGCTGACCAGATGCGCCCTCAAATGCGGGATGTGAAGCCGGAGGAAATTGGTGACCTCATTGATCAGGAGATGAGGGCCACTTCGGAGGCTATTGAAGCTGCTGAGTCACGATTCCAGGTAACTTCCATGAACAGGATGAATTTTATTATGTTCTGATTCTTTTCTCATATTTTCAATTTTTATGCAGGGTAGGCCATAAGTAACTACGGTTCAAATTCATTGATGATATTTAGTACTAGCAATTACAATTTAATTTGTGCATATTTTTCCGCCCTAAATTTAATTACTTATTTTGTTTCGTGATACTTAAACTTTTATTAGTAGTATAATGTGTTTATAGTAAATTAAGAAAATATTACAATTTTCACTTTTATATAATATAATGCGCAATGTCGGTTTTTTTAGAAAAACATTACAGATTTAATATTTCTTTATAGTATCTTGTATTAATGTCCATTCATTGACCTCTCTTAATTAAAAGAAACTCATGGAGAAGTCCCGTGGGGAGATGACTGGTATCCAGCTGGAAGTGAACGAGCGGATCCTCGATTCTTGCAACCAACTCATGGCCGCGATCAAAGTCCTCGTCGAAAAGTCGAAAGTTCTGCAACGCGAGATCATTGCCGAAGGCCGAGTACGTTGAACCTATATGCCATCAAACTTCGAAATTATCCTATTTTTGTTAGATATTTTATATAGATATTAGATATATAAAATATACATAGTATTAATGTATAATACTAGTAAAATTGTATTCATAAGATAAATATTAGATGATATAGCATAGATGTATTCATATATAAGAACTATTTATTTAAAGGAATCATTATTTTTCCTTTAGGGAACTGCCTCTGCAGGCGAATTTTACAAAAAACACCATCGCTGGACCGAAGGCCTTATCTCTGCTGCCAAGGCAGTTGGATTCGGAGCCACAACACTTTGGTATGCTATTTTATTCAGAAGCACATTTTAATTAATATTTATATTTCGAAAGGTAATCTCACGTAAAAATTATTACTATACATGTAATAATTGTTTTGACGATAATTACATATTTATTTATTTATCCGTTTCCTTGTATCTTCAATATTTTTTAATTGTGTTTAAACAAAATCGGTTTAATTTTAATTATGATATCATATTTGTCATAAATAGTTTTTTGAATTTTCCGTGAAGAGTTCCTTTTTGATTTCCAAAGCCTTCATTTTTAACGTTGCAATAATACTTCTCCAAAAAGCTCAAATTTATGGAAGTTCCTTCAAAAATCATTTCAATTTATATTCACTTGTGTATTTTTCCGTATCTACTGATTGCGAAATAAATATTTACTATTATATTTTATCCGTATTGTTGTATTACATTCTGTTTGAGAAAGTATTCACTTACCCACATAATAAAATTTAAAATTACCCTTTTTTCTTATTTTTATATAAAAGTAGGAATATATCTGTATTTAGCACAGAAAATTGTTTGTTTTTTTTCAATTGAATCACTTACTTATTTTTTTAATTTCTTGTTTACCTTTGAATTAAATCTGACTAAAGACGTGAGAACCTTGACTATAAACGCTATTAATAACATAAGACTAATTATATTGATAATAAAATTACTTAACACATTAGTTTTCTTATGAATACACCTCGATACCTTAATTTCTGATAACAGTGACTCCGCAGATAAGCTCCTATCGGGTGAAGGCAGCAGCTTCGAGGAACTCATGGTAAGCTCCCAAGAAATCGCTGCCAGTACTGCTCAGTTAGTGGTGGCCAGTCGTGTCAAAGCCAATCCAAAGTCCTTCAGTCTTCAGCAGCTCCAAACGGCCAGTAAGGAGGTTGCCGCCGCTACTGGAAATGTTGTTGCCAGCACAAAGAGTGCAGCCCAGTTCCATGAACAGCAAGGTCAGTTGTATAGTTGTAAAAAATATTATATTCACCTTATATTTTATACAATTTCTCATATACTTCTTACAACTTTAAGTATATGGTCTGAAATATAGGTGAGTAGACAAACGTTTAGACTGATCAACCTCTTAAATGGATTAACGTCTTAAACGGACTAATGTCTAAACTAGACCGACCAAAGTGGACACTATTGTCATTTATAAGAATAAAGTTGACAAGAATTTCTAACAAACTGGACTAATGTCGATACCGCTTATTAGTGGACTAACTCGACAACAATGAGAACTATCTGACTAGCACCTGGAAGGACTAACATCGACTCTGGCAAATATAGAAAAAACGTTTGCACTGTCAAATGCAAGACTAACGTTGACACTTCGTGTACCTTTTTAACTTAAGTGTCGTGCCGATCTTTTTAACATTATAAGTGTCAACTTGTGTCAACTAGCTTTTAGAAGCTAGTCCTATATCGGTCATTGTCAACGTTAGTCAGTCAAATTACTGTAATGTTGACTTTATTCCACATTCTGTCATTTCATATTTTTGACGTCAATCCGCTTTGCGGTATATTTGAGCAATCAATTTGTTGTAAGCAGTCATTTTCAACTATTGACGTTAGTCCATTTAAACTTTATTCCAACCACCGCTAAAAAATATATATTATTAATCTCAATTTAACAGATGAAATAGTTTATTAAGTTATGACAATCTCTATTGTGTAATTGTGAAAATCTAAAAATTACTATTTTATAATAGATAAAAACGATTTCCTTAAATATTAAATAATGAACAGTTAGAAATATCTTGAACGCTTGACAACTTAGTGTTTTATAGCTTAGCTGTTTTATTACACCTTGTTTTTTACAATTATGTTTGTTCTGTTTTATTTGACTCCAAAATGTAATACTTATTTCTAATTGTCATAATTCTATTTATATTTTTAAATGTTTATATTATGTTAATTTATGATAATCAGTATGTTTCTATTATATATATATATATTAATATACTGTCTGTTAAAAAAGTCTGTTGAATCATGTACTCTTGCAGGTAGATATTTTTAGTTAAAACTCTATAAAGTTATTTTTGGATTTTTTGTCACTTACTGCCACCTATGAGGAAAAGGGAATCCGTATCCTACAAATGAATAATGCTAAAGCTCACACTGTAAACGACCATGAAGCTTCAATTGCTCAATTAATAACCAATCATCCGACAGTGCAACTTCTTCTGCAGCCTCCACAAAGTCCAGAGGTTACTCCTCTGGATCAAAGTATATATTTAAATATTTAGATGACAGTTTGACTACAAGAACCAAAAACAAGAGTAGAATATAGCACACAAGTGTTGTTACTACTTGCGCTTGGCAATTGAAAGAAGCAAGATTTTTGAAGCTGTTCGTCATCAATCTATAATACGACGTCAAATTGTTACCTATGAAAGAGGTAACCGATTTGTTTGACTCTGTTATTGTTGTTTCTAGTTAACATGTTTAAACTAATATGTGTGTATGTGTTTTAATATAAATAAAAAATCATTCATGCACACACACTTTTTTAACAGACTACACAATATATTATATTATATAATGTATATCACATTAGAAATGATTTTCAAATTATACATAAGTTCTGTATATACTACTTGTACTACTCACTAATTTACTTTTGTAAATTGAGATTACATACAAAAAAAATTTAGCTAACTTACACTAATCTAATCCTGAATTATAAAATCCTTTTATAGTAATAACTATCTCTTAGATGAATTGAATCTTTCATTAAGTTTACTATTTTGAAATTAATATGCAAATGAGTATTGGATACTCTATTTTTGTTATAAACAATCATTTGCCTTCATCGCCAAACTTTCGTTATTAAAAGGGCCTTTGCCGTGCGTGGCACTATTGGGGGACTTCTTTGTACTTCTTTAGCGGAATGGATATCTAGACATTTCGAAGGCACAATTTTTATAAGCGAGGATGCCTATATCCATTGATTAGGCGCCTCATTCTTAACTAATAAAAGTGTTTGCATATATTTAAAAAAATTCAAAAAGTACTTTTGTGAATCATCTTTAAAGAATTCTATGATGTCATACCTCATCATAATCGCTTTGAAGAGCAGCTTCCACCGCTTCTTTCAATATTAAGAATCATATCTCCCTGATAATATCATACCCCATCATAATCGCTTTGAAGAATCAAGTCTTCCTTATCATATAGACCATCGATTAGCTGAACAATAATGCTATGTACAAAACATTGAATTTATTAAGAAAAATTGTATATTGCTTTCCTCCTAATAATACTTAATATGTACAAGTGAAAAAATTGGATATACGTTCTACAGCCGATTCTCTATCATACAAAATATAACTGCCATAAATCCATGGAAAAACTATTAACAAAAAATAGTAATAAATGTATATTAAATTGATTATTAATAAATTCAATTATTTTTACAATTTTGAAATTAATGTAGATTTTTTCTGGTTATATTTTTATGGGTGCGAATCTGCTGAAAGAGACATGCCGCATTTTTTTCCATTATACTCGGAACTTGGACGAATACCCTAATAAAACTTTGTGCTCGGTAAAAACGAGAAGATAACTAGATATCATATAAAGGAAAATTTCGCCTTTTTGAAAATCCTTTCTAAAGCCTTTCTATGAAAATCCACCATAATTGTCGGAACAAAATTATATTTTAGAAGCTATGTTTTTTAGTTATATAAGTGTTCCCAGTGGGAATATTGAGCATAAATAGATTCCATTTTTTCATAGAATTAAAAGGGAAATTATAACGCTTATTCTTTTTTATATAACTTGGGAGAAATTTTATTTACAGTTCGTTCTACATATACACTTAAGAATGGTCGATCACTCCTATTGTTTAAATAATATAAAAAGAATAAATTCCATACTCATATTTAAATTGCTGCTGCATTTTATTTTATTTAAGTCAAATTTTAATTTTAACTTAGATATTAAACTTAAACTGTAATGATTGACAATTTAAGAAAATTCTTATTGGAAATGTTATACTAAAACAGTCTGATAATCGCCATTTTATTGTTTCTTTTTGCTTTTATTCTCCGTTGTGACAGTCAATAAAAATATCAATACGTACAATGCCATAGTAGAACTAAATAAAAATATTCAATAACGTTAGACATTTTTAGAATGCATTTAAAAATCAGAAATAACTATACTGTCTTTTTTTTATTTCTTGTTGAATATTTCTAAATTCAATAAAAAATTTGCGTATATTTCTATATATAAATAAGAAGAAGAAGATATTACTCGGTGTGTCCCATGTTTTATATCTCTAGATGACATGAATTTCAACCACTTGAGTCTCACACAAGCCAAACGAATGGAGATTGATTCCCAAGTTCGTGTCCTGCAACTGGAAAATGACATTGAAAAGGAGAGAAAGCGACTCGGTGAATTGAGGAAGCGACACTACCAACTCGCCAGTGAATCTGAACAGTTGGACGCTGAGGTAAATATCTTCATTACACCTCTTAACTGTATCTGTATTTTATTTACCTTTTTTTTTAATAAAAATTGTGTTTGTTTCCACTAAGCCCAATATTATTTTTCATAGATATTATGTATTTACATTTTGACAGTAGGATCAGCTGTATACGCTACTTTTAAAAAATAAAAATTTGATTCATAATTATTTTTCATCGACTGAGATTATAAAAATTGCGTTTTAAATTTGCTGCATTTTGAAATTATTTTGATGAATTTATTATTCAGTTTTACTTTCTTGAAACGTTTATACCATCAGAAAATCATGCTATTTTGTTTTTTATTATTATTTCACCGTTGAATTAATTTATTGCTATATTTCAAAGTTCCAGATACATTTTATATACATTTATATTATTTATTTATTTATATATTGTTAGAAAAGTAGAACTCCGGTGAATTATAAAAAGAAAAGTTTATAATTTCACTTATAAATATCACTTTGCAAATGATAGCTCATTTATCTGCATTATACTACTTATGCTACACATATTCTGTATATCACATATTTTTATGCTTTTCCTGTTATTATTTTAAAATGACTTTGTATAATGTCTTGTATTTATATTATATTATATATTTATATATTATTAAATATATTATTATATATTTAAATTACTTATAATGTCTTTTGATTGTATAACTATACTCAATTATAGTATACCCATATTATTATATTGGTTAACGTATATACATAGATACCTAGTATATAATCATGATTACATATTATATTATATTAAAGCATATTAACAAAACGCAGGCCTGTGATAGTTTCTAAAATTCCTAAAATGTTATCAAAAACAAAATAATCATTTAAAAAATCATTAAAATTAAAATTTCTAAAATGTTGATCTCAATAATTTATTTTGAGATAAAAACAAAAAATATTGGTAAAAATCATAATTCATACCTGCTTTTAATGTTAACAATTTCAACAAAGCAAAAACGATATCTTCAATATTAACCTTTTGTTAAATCACAGCCTTAAATTTTGATAAATGTGTCAAGCATCAGAAACATTTATTTTAACGGATTTTCAATACGAGCATGTGCACATGATGCTACATTTTTGTGATAAAATTCGGTTTTTGTCTGCATTGTATGTAAAGACCAATTATTCAGTGAATTTTATTATTTAAAAGCTTGATAATAAATGTCTACAAAATCCATTTTTACTTATTGTGACAAAAAGATGCAGGTGAGACCTGTTTTGTAACTGCACCCGAATTTCGATTTTTACCCATATAGTTACCGCGATCAAAATAGACTTGAAAATATTATTTTATCAATTTTATTTTAAAATATAGCATTTGTTTAACTGAAATAACATGAGATATATTCTTGACTAAAACTATTGACCAAAATTTTCCAATGTTTTATGGTTTTGTCGCATGGATATGCTGAGTCAATGAGAGGCTATAATTTTATTAATCAACTTGTTACAAACGATTTTCATTATTTTTTTGTATTCTTTTTGTATTAAGTTGCTTATTCAAATGTTCTTCATGTTAGTCCAAATATCTATACTACACAGATAGTATGGATTTCATTCGAATTTTTTACTTAAAATTTCATGAAGAATAATTTTTTTTTATAAAAATTAGGATGGAAATCACAGGCCTGAAAATGTTATTTATAAATGGCAATGTTTACACCATTTCATAGCTACAAAAGACTCTTGGTCGCATGAAATAATTAGAATCTGATTTTTTTCCATTATAATAACAAGTTCTTTTTTACCGTTACAATTTCATTATTACAGAAATTCCTACCGCAAAAACACTGTGAGTCTTTGAACAACCAGTCTTAATTCCTATGAAAGTGATTAAATGATTCAAGTTTTATATGAGTAGCAGATCAATATTGTGTGTGTTTATAACAAAATATCGTCTAACAATCAATGTATTTAGTGAAACGGTTGAAATAGGTTTCGAGTATAGTGATATATTCAATTTTTAAAATCATTATAACGAATAATTTTTAGATACCAATAAAATAATCATTTCAATAAATTTCAATCAAGTATACGATTATGAATGTCTCTACATAGCCGGATTCTTTCGACTTACTTGTTATATTTTAAACCTCTTATGTAATTTAAGATTCTTTTATTTTGTTATCATCTTTGTAACTATATATTCCAATCTATTTTTAGCCGTTATGAAAATCCCAATTTTTGTCAGGAGTTTTACTATTCTCTTAATATCTTTCCAATCGATGTTTTTCTTAATACATTATACCACAAAGTTTGTTGTATAAGTAATGCGATAGTATTTTCTGATTGGTGATTAACCTTAACGGTATAAATTTAACCACATCTAATTGGGGTATAATTAACAATTTAATGATATTCCATTTGTAATTGGTGTATATTTTATGTTCATATTCGCTCCCTCTCATCCTATGCAATACTATAATGATTTATTTTTACTATTTATTCATAATATATTTAGCTATATTTAATTGTTCATTATAATTATACCTCTATATAGATTCAGTAGTCTTTATAATTAATAAAACAATTTTCCCTGTACACTATATTGTAAACACGTAGCATGAAAATGTTTTCTGTGTTTTTTACACAATTTCCACAAACATTTTAAATATGTAATTCAAATGTATTAATTCTATTTATATAAATATTGTTGTTATATATTTTCTTGTGGTTCATTTTTATATACTTTTAATGTTTATCTGTAAATTACATATTCGTGACCAAAAGCATTATTTGACCACTTAGATTGATTAAGGTTTGGGGGAAATTGTGTTATTATGAATATTGAATATTCACTCTTATTTGAATCTACATGTACGAATATTTTGGTAGAATTTATGCATTATATATGCGTGTATATATTACTATATAGGATGGACTGTGTTGTTTTTCTATATACATATATTACTACATTGTATCCCATGAGCTACTACCGTTCAACTTTAAATAAATTATATCTATGGTATACCTATAATATTATAGCATCGATAAATATTTGAAATAGTAGCTTGACTTTATGTTGGCTATTTTTCACTGATTAATATGCAATTTACATCTCCGGTAAAATGGAAAATGTTACTTTCTGGTTCGCTTAAAATCTACATTTTTACCAACAAGTGAAACAATATCCTCCTTAATTAATGATTTGGGTGGCTATATGTCCAATGCACACTTTATAGGTCCATATTTCATCGATAGAACGATGATTAGTGAACGCTACATTAAAATGTTGAGAGAAGAATGCATTCCCAATTTATAGTGAAGGGGAATATGTGATTCTCATTTTCAACAGGATGATGCACCACGTCATACCGCCATTACGACCCAACATTTTCTTAATGAGGCATTTCCAAACCGATGGGTCGGCGAATTCAGTCCTGTGCCATGGCACCGCGAAAACCAGATCTAATTTCTGCTAACAACGCATTGTTGGGTAAATGTATGATTCGTTAAAATGCGAAATTCCGTTGATATTCAGGCAATACGGCAAACTGTCTCCGATGCATTCGAAGAGTTTGACTTGAATCTTCTTCAGTCCATTCATTCACTGAATTATCGGCGTCTATCGCTTTGCAGAGAGGCATACAAGTCCATCCCTATGACATGTAACTGTGTATTCATGTTTTAAATGACAAAGTATTTTAATCCTATAAAATTTGAACGGTAGTAGCTTATAGGACACCCTGTATGTATAATACAATCTTTGTATCATTGACAAATGAATTATTGCACAAGAAAACTGTCTTAATTATATTGCTTTAAGTACCTCAACAAACGTTTCTATGTTTAAATAAAAATTAAAAGTGTATTCAATGAAAATGTTATGTGTTTACATTAATGTCATATATTTTATCATAATATGCTTATATATTATATATCATAAAATATTAAACTTCCCTTGGCAACATTGGATTAAGTAAAATAGAATAAGATAAAAAGCACTTGCTGTAGTAAAATAATTTATTTCAATATTTAGACGTATAGTCTTATTCATGTAATGAAAAAATATGACCAGAAAAACGATCTTAACTTAACATAACTTAATCGGCTGCTTATATACGCTGTCTTGCTTTTCTGGTCATATTTTTTCATTACATGAATAGCTTAAATATTACAATAAATTATTTTCCTGTAGCAAATTCTTTTTGTCTTATTCTATTTTATATAATATATTAAAATATATATAAATTATTAATATTTTTATATGCTAATATGTAGATAATAATATGCTTTTATGGAATAAAATTCATTTATTTATCTGAGGCTCTAAAATCCACTTTCTAGGAATTGGCCACCCTTCTTGATAGTTGTAGCGAAGATAAAACAGCTTTCTTCGCTAGGCTGGATTCTTGTAGCAGCAATGGTTCTCAATTTTGACCGATCGTTCTAAAATCGCGTATATTATGAATGTAATTACAGGTGTATATTTGAAGTGTGCATCTATTATGAATGGGCATGATCAAAAAACGCATTCAGTGTTTGATTTATGCAAAAGATATAAAAACAGAATTTATTCTGAAACAAATGAGATGCAGTTTTGATATATTGCATGATCATTTTGAATTATGTACACGCAGTGCCAAAAAGTTTAGCGAAATTTCTTCTGACAACAATAAGTCTTACTGATGAGTAACATTTGTACCTCCTATTACATATATGTAACATCATAAGTACTGTAATTTTTATCAAATTTGAGACAAATCATCTAAGCAAAGTAGTAAAATTTAAATTTGGTATTAAATATTTGTCATTCTGTTTTACACGTGCATTAAACTATAATTGTGTGATATTTTTTAACATTGAATTCTTATTTGGATGGATTAAATATGTTTTCATAAGCACCCTACATATGTATCAGTAATATAAAGACGTAAATTGTATACATAATGTTACGTGTAAATAATATTCTACTATTTTTAAAGAGGCTAATTTATTTTAGAATTCATAAAAATATTTATTTTTTTTCGCATTAACTGCCATATTCATATTTAAAAGGTTTAAAAGAGATTAGTATATCCACCAATTTTTAAGGATTCATCTATCAATATTGTTGAGGATTACGAAACTTATGAGCACTTCATTTATAAGTATATGATTCTGCTTCAAAATTACCGCATGAATCTCTTCCCAATCTGTTCTTAAATGTGAAACTTAAAAAAAATAAACCTTCCTCTTCTTACCCTTGTCTCTTCTTTTTACCGAAATTCTCTATCCCATATACTAGCACATTCGATTTATTTATAGATTTGCAATATTACCTATATATTGTATATCGTAATAGGTATTTGTTATTTTATGCACATTTGTTTGGTATGTGTTTCTTTCTTAGCCTGTGCAACAGGCATAATCTAGAGTGCAATTTTTTAATAAAAGTATAATTTATTACATTTATTTATTACTTTTCTGTTTGTATTATATAACTATTAACATTCTTAATTTAAATTCGCGTATTGTTACTTTTTGTAACCAATTAAATAAATTTATAATAATGAGAATAGTGTATTCTATTTCTACTGAAATTATCTGTTCTTTATATTGTATTTTTAATATGTGTATGCCATATATATTCCATATGGCATGTATACTGCATAACATTATTTAACAGTACCTAATATTTTAAAATATATATCTTTGTATTTTACAAATAATTTGAATGTTTTTCATTTTATGTTTCAGGATACAATTTGATAATCTTTACAAGACGAGAAATATAAAACTGTATTTTTGTATATCACACTATCAATCAAGCTAATTGCTGGTAATTTAAATTTCGATTCAAGATTATCTACATATATCTATCTGGATCAGCTTTCAACCAAACGACTACAACTGCCAATTTACCCGTAAATCGATGAACACGGTTATATCTAAATAAATTTGTAATATACATCACATATACATACATGCATATTATAAGTGTTTGTAGGTACATTGTTGTAATGTATATGAACGCACATTCATCATATTGATATTGATTAAATTATTATTCTACGAGATAAAGCCCACACATAATACTATTCTACTGCTATGCATTATAGTTTATTATTATTTTTAAGTTATTTCTATTTTTCGATATACTCTATATTAATAAGAAAAGCGGAATTCTTAATTATCATCGATCTATTTTAATTTCAATGTTTTAAACAAAAATATTGTTATTTGTGTCTTCAAATTCGTCACACTACTATTTCTTTATCCCTGAAATGAGTTTTTTATTTAAATATTTTATCTTTTACCAGGAATCTAAACATTTTTTCTGGTGATTATTTGATCTATCATTATATTTAATTCTATAAGATTGGTTACTCTCGTTCCCATTTTAACTTTGATCAGGTGTTTCATATACCAATAAACTTGCACTATGTATAATGTACAGATCAACAATGCGTATAACCTGCACCTATCCATTTAACTGCTATACATTTTATTATAATGTATTTAAGGTACCAACCATAATATACATATTGTATTCTAATGATTTTACCAAATTGATTATGAAGTTAATGAGTGATATTTCATAGTATTTATTAACCGATTTTATTTCACTATTTAGTTTCACTGGAAATGATATTTTAAGACGTGATAAACGATTATCGAATGACTTAATAGACTGTTCATATTTATATGTCATTAACTACTTTCTGTACATGTATTTTCATAGAAATTAAAACTCTTGCACTGTGTTTGGAATACATTTAATACATACAATTCATGATTAATTTCACCAATAGTGTACTCTTTGTGATTGTTTTTTTTCACATTTATTTACATATATAGTAATTAAAAAAACTTTAATTATATTTGGATTTTATTCAACTATTTTGTTGTACGGTTACTAATAAACTCATAATTATAGGTATTTTGTCATATTTTAGGCTGATGTGGATTAAACTGCATCATATATACATAATATTTAACTTTCTTTATAAAATAAAATTTAGACTTATTCTCTTAGACTTTCTGGTTAAAAATTTGCTCAAAAATCTACTTTCTTATAAAATTGAATTGTCTTATTTAAAGGTATAATTAAGGATTTGATGTTCGCTTAAGTAATTATTAAGTAACTATTAAAACTATTGGGACATGAACTTCAGTACACCTATGTATATACATGTACACGCATGTATATATATTGACAATCCACTGAATGTTGCCCACAATATTCTTATTTTTCAAATTGCAAAGATGTCTATCAATTGTTTTTTTCTATGCATAGATTGAAAAGTCGATTTTTCTTTACAAAAGTTGTAAAGAAAAGTAATACTTTTCCTTACAA
>JAYRBW010005264.1:0-13705 GCA_036023295.1 Invenusta paracnida | reverse complement strand
CAGCTCATATTCATGATGCTCAACCATCAACCCCAAGCTCTGTGTCAGCTCATATTCATGATGCTCAACCATCAACCAACGGATGAGGGGAGGGGGGGTCCTCTTTGGTGCAGTGGGTGCATAAGGCCGGGTGAAGGTGGACGTTGTCGGACTTTTCCCAGGGGGCTGGTCCCCTGGAGAGGGCTTCCCTGTCGGCTTCGAGGATGCCGGCCTCCCTGGTGGCGGCCGTGGCGGAGGATCGCTAGTTGCGGCGGAAAGCACCTTCTTTTCCCACCGCACGGATGCGGGGGCGGACGTCACGGAGGGCTGCGAGCTTAGCTGGGGTGTCCTGGGTGTGGCGGAGGACCTTCTCGCGGAGGTGAGCTGAGGCAGCGGAGGCCTTGCAGCTGAGGCTAATGAGCCCGGCCTCTTTGAGGAGGGTTGAGGTCGGCGTAGACCTGGTACAGCCTGTGATGGTGCGGGCAGCGGCACGGTGGGGGACTTCCAGGAGCTCCCGGTTAGAGTCGGCGCACGAGGAGAGCCAGACCGAGGCTCCGTGGAGGGCGGTGGACTCTGCGTAGGTCTTGTAGAGGGACCGGAGCGTGGCGTAGTCTTGGCCCCAGGAGCGCCCTGTGAGGCAACGAAGGGCCTTGGTCCTGGTCTGGAGACGCTTGCTGGCTTCCTTGGCGTGATGGTGGAAGGTGAGCTGACAGTCCAGAGAGACACCCAGGAGGCGGGGGTAGGGTTCGAAGGGGAGCTCGTCGGCTCCGATGAAGATGGAGGGGCGAACCTTACCGTTGACCTCCCTGGGGTCGAGGGTGTGGTAGGAGATCACTGACTTGGACGTGCTCAGTGCGACCTTCCATCTGGCACACCAAGCGGCAAGCCAGTCCGCCGCGGGTTGGAGGACGCGGTTGCACTCTTGGACCGTGGTCCCCTGGGCTCCGAAAGTGGTGTCGTCTGCATAGGCGAGGGTAAGGCAGCGGGCGGGTGCGCCGTCCAGGAGGTCGTTCATGTAGATCAGCCACAGGGTCGGCGCCAGCACCGAGCCCTGTGGAAGACCCTCAGAAAAGACCCTCGCGGAGGACGAGGAGCCCTGCCAGTTGACGTACCCTCGTCTATCGGAGAGGAAGCCGTCTATCCAACGGATGGTGCAGGGCAGGATCCCCATGCGGCCCATTTTGGCTATCAGGGCCTTCCTCCAAACCCGGTCGTAGGCTCTGCTGAAGTCAGCGAGGAAGAGAGCCGTTCTGAGCGCCGGTTTCCGGGAGTGGAAGCCGTCCGAGATGAACTGGGCAACAGTGGCCATCTGTTCATCCACAGATCGGTTCTGGCGAAAACCGGCCTGGGCAGGGTGGAGAAGCTCCCTGGCCTCGAGGGTGTAAGTGAGGCGCTTGTTCACCATTCTCCGAGAGTTTGCCAATGCAGCTGAGCAGGCTGATCGGGCGGTAGCTGGAGGTGACCGCAGGGTTTTTCCCGGCCTTAGGGATAGGGCGGATCTCAGCGAGGCGCCAGGCGGCCGGGATAGAGCAGGAGGTCCGTCGTTAGTTCTGTCGATGAACGGAATAAAATATTCTGATTTCTAGTATTACTGTGTTCCTCAAATATCTTCTTAGTACAAGTATCCTTTCTCAATGTGGATTGAAGTACGGAATTATTTATTCATTTAGTAACATCATTATTTGTATAAAATGAAGAATAACTATAGATATTGCTCCCTCGTTCATTTACATGGTAATATTTTGAAATATATCAAGAAAATTAGTATAATTACTTCATACTGTAGATTTCTTGTAGTACGGGGAGTACTGTTTCGACCTTGTTGCTTCTCCCAGTACTACTGGTAATTTAAAATAGTAGTATGAAGTATGACGCTACCACTTTTTATATTTCTATTTCTTAATTATACCAAATTCTCAGAATATTTTAGTTTTATTATATTGGTCAAATGTGTTTTACATGGTTAATTGATTTTAACAAGGAAAAGGTGGAATATTAATTTTGTCGTTACTTAAATCATTTGGCTTGCTTGCAATCATAAAAAGTAATTCACTTCTGATTTTTTTGTTTATAAAGACATTAGCACTTCGCTCATGCCTTCAAATTATGCCTGAAAATCAATGCGAGCAATTACATATGAAGGCATGGAAACCAACTGATTTATTTATTTATGGACAAAGATGGCGACTTGACTAAGATGAGCAATTTCGCGTCAATTTGAAGAGGGTATACAAATTATACTACAAAACATAAAGTTATATAGGCAAACATATTTCATTGTTTAAGTAATATAGTCAACTTTCTAATTTAAAACAATTTTTTCTGTGTGAGTATTGTCATATTATTTATTAGGATTTTTTTTACTTTTTAATTCGAGCAAATTATCGCTGAGTGAAATGTTTTATACAACTCAACAAATACATATTGCAACGAAACGCTAGAGGAGAAATTTTATTTTTAAATGTAACGATATTTTGTCTACTATAAGGGGTCTAAACATTTCACTTTTGAATTAATAATTAATATACATAATTGCTATGAAGATGGGAGGTAAATACACGGAACTATGTATAAAGTCGTTGCGTGCACGTGATTTTACAGTTTCTATGTCCGTATTGCCCCGTGCAAAATCAATTTGTTCGACGCGTTATATTCCTTTTTGGAGCATCTTATTGAAACGTATTAAAACGCAGCAATAGTATGGTAATTATGCATGACAACGCCCGTCCACATACGGCTATACAGACTGAGGACTGTTTGACACAACAAGGAATTCGTCGGATTCCACAGCCTCCATGATTCCCCGGATTTGAATTTATTAGACAGGTTTATATTTTGGAATATGGAGGTTGCAAAGAAGAATGTAACATTCGCAAATATTGATGAGGCCAGGGAATTTGTTAACGACTTCTTAACAAAAGTTGACACAGTTTCGAAATGTACTACAGCAAATTATTGTAAACAAGGGTGACTACTTATCAAATGTGTAGCTTAATCTGACTTGTGTAGATTTTTTTACTTTCTGTATCTTGTTTAAATATGTTTCATTTTTATATTTAAAATTAAATAAAAACATAATTCTAAAGCGAAGTTTTTTTGACCCACCTACATTTATTGTTGAAAATGTATTCTTTATGTTAATTACTGTTTAATTAATTAGATAATAATCAATAGATCGCAATTATTACATGTTAGTTTTCAATTATAAAAGCAATATTTACATTCATTTATTTTTTCAGGTTCTCATTCCAGTCTTTGCACTTGGGCGGGCCCAAGAATTGTGCATATTACTAGAAACTTACTGGGAACGAATGAATCTCTCAATTCCAATATTTTTCTCAACTGGTCTTGCTGAAAAGGTTTGAACTAAATATTATCGTATTTCTTTACAATTATCAAATTTATTTTTAATCGCTAAGCAACTGTTTATATGTATAATTCTTATTATGGCTTCTTTTTATTACGTCACTTATTATATATTATTGTCGTATATCGTATAAAATGTGTACAATCTTTGATTTATTTATTCAGTATCCTTTGCATATTTTTAAATACTGAGAATTTCACTACTGCTACTTTTAAAAGTAGTATAATAATCGTAACATTTTGAAATAAATTTTTAGCAACTTAAATCTCATCCTCTGTTATATTATGGACCTATTTATACTATTCTGACTATTTTCTTCGATAAACCCAACTTTAAATAAAAATAAAATAATGCACTTTAAATGAATCCTTCTTCTAAATAATTGTCTTTATATTGTATCTTCAATAAAGGATTATAATAGTTCGTGTCTTTTTATTGATTTTCAAAGAAGAGTTGATGCCTTTTTATGTTTAAAAATATTTATTTTCTTTGGCAATATATATTTTGTAGTTGTCTTTTCATTGCTAAATTGTTGTTTATTTTAGGCGAATGAATACTACAAACTGTTTATTTCCTGGACAAACCAAAAAATCAAGGAGACTTTTGTTGAAAGGAACATGTTTGACTTCAAACATATTAAGGTTAGTTTTGAATTTCTTTGTATTACATTAAAAAGTAAGTAAGTTAGGCTTACTTATTATTATGTGGATGATTATGGAAAAATGAAATGTTATAATCTAAAATCCTTTGATAGATATATTTATTCATAATATATGTCACTTTTTTAATACGAAATAATTTACACAATATTTTCTTAATTTTATATTCAGACTTTTTAAATGTGGAAATATTTTAAAACATTCTACATTTATTATTTTGTGCATGGTGATTATTGTTTTTTTATTCAAAATAAAAAAGTTTTGAAATACGCATTTCTTACCTGTTTAATACAATTGAGCTAGACAATATGTGTTTTCTACCATTAATCAATATCGACATTGATGAACCAGTTTTCTTCGAACATGTTACATACGGTGGAAGCGTGATTAAAGATGAGACATTAAATACATAAAATAGCACTTATCTGACCATTTATTTATTTTATACAACTGTTTTTACAATCTTTATCTGTCTGAACTTTTTAAACGTAGATTGTTTCATTATTTGTCGACACTTTAGTTTCCATTAGCCACATTGGAGTACAAATAGCTTTAAAGACAGCTTTGCAATATTTAGAGGAATAAATTGATGACAGCAGTTTTGCTTAGCTCATTAATTTCTAGCGTACTTTAAGGTTACTTTTCTTAGACTTTTTTTATATTGATGAGTTAATAATTTCAAAATGTTTGCTATTTTTAATGATTAATTATAGACTTCTCTAAGTTCAAGTTTACCCTATCTTCCAAACTCACTACCTGCTTTCAGTGTTTTACATAATTTTCATCGCTTCCCTGAACTTGATATTTACTATCAAAAACTGGCATCATCATTTATGCAATCTTATTGAAACGAAATACATTTAGCATGGTCAGGAAACGGCATTCACGATTCATCCTTGTGCACTTTAAACGTGTATTTAATATTTCACGTCATTTTGACTTCTATAAATCGATTACTAAATAACCCAGTGTGTAAAAATGTTCTTATTAACATTATAGTCTTTAAGATGGATTAAGTTTCTTGTAAGATTTTTATCAGATAAAGTATTCATGCTCTGGTATTGGGAGAGCCTTGGTACACTATAAATATAATATGCATTTATCAATTATGTTAGCAGTTTCACACAGTCTGTACAACACCAGTTTCTTATCTAAATCCAACTTAAAACATGTGCTTCATATTTACTAAAAATGAGTTGAACTATTTCCTAAACTCGCCTATTTGCTTTCCTTATAAAACACTAAACGTATGCTACAAACATTATTAGAGGCTTAATGTGTAATTATTTGTATCTGTGTGGTAATGTTTATGACTCATTAACTATTATTAAACATTTATCATTGCTTAGATAAAGTAAAACCACTTCTTCAGTTTAATTACCAAAATATTAGTAAAACATTATATAAAAAGAAATTGGTAACTCCCTGTCCTTATGCAAATTCTCACTTAAATTAACATGAGCTTAGATTACCATAAGCTAGACCAAGTGCCTAGTAGTGTAGCATCAATCCCAGGATACCACTGGAAAATGGTTTCCCTTGCCACTCACTGTCAAATGACAGTGGGCAGTCTTGGGAACTGCCACTGAGAATGGATTTAAGCTATAGATTTAAACTATGGTACAAATCCAAGAAGGTCATTAAGCTATCATCATACGGCTTTGTTAAATATAGTTAGACATTTTTTTCTTTAAAATAATATAGTTTATTAGTTAAAAAAACGATTTAAATCAATTATGCCGAGGTGAAAAATAGAATATACTAGCAATTAGAATTTCGAAAAAATCATCATGGTACTTGCAATATTGCTTATTCTGAAGTTTGTTCATGTATGTTCAAATGTGTGTTATATTTATTATTTTTTTAAAACGAATTCTAATCATACAAGTTAATAACGAAAAGACAAGTAATTAAGAATGGATTCATATATTTCATTAATAATCTATTTTATAAGTGATTAACTTTTTTGACCTAATGCAAATAGGATCTTTTATTCCTTATGTCTCATTTAGCACATATTATATATAGCTATAATCCTTATTTATTCTGATATATCCTTGTTTACTACGTAAATTATTTGTCTCTTCGTTACTTATGATTGTATAACAATAATGCACAAATAGTTAATTTACAAACTAATCTATTCATTCTACTGCAAATGCTGCTTTTTTTTTGTATAACAGTAGATTTTTTTTTTAATTCTCTTTAATATAAAAACAAGTAATATTTATAAAATCATACACCACTGACTATAACTATATATTATTACGATAACTACTCATCTCTCTTCTTCCCTCATCTCTGACCTTGGCTTGTATACTGTAGCCTCTTGCCCAGGGCATGCCTGATAACCCCGGTCCGATGGTCGTATTTGCCACCCCTGGTATGCTTCACTCTGGTCAGTCCCTTCACATCTTCAGGAAATGGGCTCCCAGCGACAAGAATATGGTAACAACTTGACTGAAGGCCTCATTTAGTTAGTCCGGCTAATTGTGTAAATGGCCTATTGCAGCCTCAATAGTAATAATTATATTGATTGTGTGCATTTCAAAATTCACTATTTTTGACCTCAACTGTTTAACCGTGTAGCCGAGGTTCAGCTGTTCAATGTTTTAGGCTTGGCTATCTTAATCATTTCCTACTACTTTACACTGTAGGTTAGCATCCTTATTGACTAAATAATTGCTTAAAACAGTGTATAATTGTTTTTTTATGTTTAACGCATTTCTTAAATAGTTCCGTCTACTTTTATCATTAGTTCTATTTTGATCTATGGCACATTATTTCAATAAGACAGATGTCATAGGTCTCGAGACAGATGTCACAGACTTTTCATTTTACATCATACTTGAAGGAAACTGACATTCACCGATGACGTATTATATATCATATTAAATGACTGAACTGCCTTGTAAGTGTCTAGTAAATATGCTCATATTAACTTAAGTTAACGTAGAATTATAATGAATTATAAATACTTTAAAACGATAGAAAAATGTGTTTTTAATACAAATGCACAAACAAATGAAACTTAACTAAAAACGTTGCCGTCCCGATATATCCGGGAGCTATACTGAGAAAATGAGTAAATTATAGTAAGCTCTAAAAATCGATACATTTCTTCACACAACTGCGGTAATTTGTAAACATTTACAATCATAATCTAGTGTGTATTGCATTGTACATAATACATACAGTCACACATATGCGATTTTTTTTTTAATTTATTTAAAGTGGGAAAAAACAGAACATGTTAAGAACGTAGAGAACAAGGATCAACTTTCGGTTCTTTTATGTTTCAAATTGAAAACATATACTTAAACTTTCTTTGATTTATAGTTTTGTTATGTTCCGGTACTGTTTATGCTAAGTACCTTGTCTACATAAAATCTTCTATTATAATATGTTTTGTAATAGTTTCATGAAATTGTTGCAATGGTTTATTTGACTCGGAGACTTCTATATAGTATTATTATATGCTATTATAAAGAATCTATTATTTTACTGAATATTGATTTGTGGTTTCTGGCTTTTTAAAGCAATAGCCTTTTAATAATAAATAATTCGTCGATTAAATTGTGGGACAAGTAGAATTTCTCTTTAGAGTGATGTCTTATACTAGACGATATTTCCACTTGCATATTTATTTAGTATTTAAGATTATTCACTTCAATTAACTCTGTAAAAGATAATGTTCTGAATCACAAGAAATCAATTAATCTCCGTGCAGTTCTGTAAAAATCATTTAATCTTCGTGCAGTTCTGTAAAAATCAATTAATCTTCGTGCAGTTCTGTAAAAATCAATTAATCTGCGTGCAGTTCTGTAACAATCATTTAATCTTCGTGCAGTTCTGTAAAAATCAATTAATCTTCGTGCAGTTCTGTAAAAATCATTTAATCTTCGTGCAGTTCTGTAAAAATCATTTAATCTTCGTGCAGTTCTGTAAAAATCATTTAATCTCCGTGCAGTTCTGTAAAAATCAATTAATCTTCGTGCAGCTCTGTAAAAATCATTTAATCTGCGTGCAGTTCTGTAAAAATCATTTAATCTTCGTGCAGTTCTGTAAAAATCAATTAATCTGCGGGCAGTTCTGTAAAAATCAATTAATCTGCGTGCAGTTTTGTATAAAATCAATAAAAATAATACACTGGGAAATAAACACTAGAATATATTATATCGAATTCTCGTGCATTCTGAAAAAATAATTACTCCGTCGGAGTGAGTGGTTTATTATTATATAGGATGTGGTAACAATAAATGTAATAATTGTAATCTTTTTACAAGTACTACGAATTTTTGTTAATATTGTTATATAATACGGTGAAGTAAGTGGTCGTGAAAAATTCGGAGGCAATTATACGTATATCTTTAAATGTTTTTTACATATTATAAAGCATCATTATGCTGTAATTTTAATATTACATTCTGCTTTTCAATTCACGTAGTCAAACGAAATAGAAATACATATATTATATTTGGTGTATATATATTATTGAACACTTATATTGTCAATAAGCGTTGTCTGCACAACATAAAGTGTGCAATAATCTAATTCAGAATGGTAACACTTATAGCCTACGAAATCAAATTAATTTCATTTAACATGAAGCGATACAAATTAGTCCATTATTTTCCATTTGCTCTCTTCAATTTTCAAGGACATGTTAAGCTATTTAATTATAGAATCTGTACATGGTAATTATTACTAAATTATTTTCACTTATGAATATAATCCATCCAATAAAATGAATAGTTCTAATTACTTAAAATGTGTGGGTAATTATTTCTTTAAATTTGACTAGGAGTGTGTATCCTGAATTTACTACATTTACTTAGAAAAGTAAATTTATAAAGATATGTTCTTTGTCTAAGAATCGTATATACGTTGATTTTTAAATTGTATACAAAAATAATAGATTTTGTTAATTTCTAAATCTTTAATCGTATTATGTATTAATGTATAAATATTGGTCTGTCAAAAAATCTGTAAATGAATATATATGTATGATCGATTGTAAGTAAACGCATCATTAAAATTTCACCGCAAAAATCGAATAACGAGTTTGTTACTTTGTTAAATTTAATAATAAATCTGTTTTGATATTTTGTGTACACTTTAAATTATAGCACAGGTGGTGTATATCACTATACACGGTTTCCAACTTGGTATACCATCTACTTCAACATATTCTCGGCAGCAGAATCAATTTAATTGAATTTTGTTACACAGTTTCCCCCCTCCCCCTCTCTTCGTCTACCTATGTAGGTAATTATCCCAGGATACTGCGTTGCTGGCACTATAGGCTACAAGGTCCTTAATGGAGCAAAGAAAATAGAATTCGACAAACAGATGGTAAGTCTTTTGTTTCGTTTATCGTATTTTCCAGAGTCTAAGTTCGTAACGAAAAGTCGGAGGTGTGAAAATATAATAATGTACTTTTTCCAAAAATACCAACGTAATATATTAATAATAAACAGTGTCGGAAGATGACACTTGCATGTTATTTGTTTCGTTATGCTAATAATAATTAAAGGCTTTGTTTGCAATATTGTAATATTATGTTTGTATATTTTTTGAAATTATGTTTTACTAAACTTTATAAACACGCAGGTATTAAGATACCCTAAAAAATCAAAACTGGGGCTTATACGGCTTAAGCTCTGAACATAAAAATCACATATTTGACACAAAGTTGAGGTTTAAACTCCACCAAATAAGTATTTGTCAAAATATTTATCATCAATGTGTAATCATTAAGAAACTTGTGGTATATTCAAACACCGGTTTTCTTTATCAACGAAGCACCTCAGTTCATAATATAATTATCCTATAGTTAATATAGAAACCCTGTTACCATAAATTATATATTTCTATGTATATAGTAATTTTGGGAGCTGTGTATAATTAAATACAAATATAAATTTATTAGTGTCGACAAACTTTTATTTCGAAAGTGAGCCAAGCCAGTGTTCCATTAGGCTTAATTAGACTATTAAACTTAATTCATAGTTTAACAAAAAAAAATATTGTTGCCAGCTGAATTTTATGAGCCATATAATTGATGGATTTATAAAAAAACTATTAATTTATTATTCTGGATTTTAAAGGCTATCATTGTTTGAAAGTTATATACTTAATTTTTGTTATCGTATTCTAATAATAAAATATTTAGCAAACATTTTCATTTTATAATATAACTTTGTAAATAGTAATAAAACCTGCGCAAAACATACTTCTGTAAAAATAATACTAATTTATTTTTCTGCATAATTTACAAATGCAGTGTTAAAACGGTCTATTGAAAAACTGAATTTCGTTTTTTGTGATATTTTTGTTTTGACTATAACATCAATAAAAACTAATTTCTATAAAACTATTATTCTCCGCCTTTCTTTCGTCTGTGCTTTTTGTTAAGGCCGTCGTAAAAGGTGTTGCACCCATTTGGCTGAACATTGAGTTCATGTGATTATCATTTTATTTTTAATTAAATAATTTCACACGTATTACAAAATCTTCTTTAGTGGAACATGTGTTGGTTAGGTACATAAATATAGGTTCATATTTAAAAACATTATTTATCAGTTTTACTACATAAAAGTCTATATTTTCTATTTCTATAATTTACTTACAGCTATGCCTATTCTGTTGCTAGACGCACAATATTAAATGTTATGTCATTTCTACCTTCATATTTTACATAACACATATAATATACATATTACAAATATAATATTTGACCAGAATATTAATTTATCCCAGTCCTGTCATAAAAATTCATCCAAATGTTTCTAATTAGAGGAACTTTATTGTTGGCTCTAGAAAAAATGAACTGATCTTCAGAAAGTATATGATTAAGAATTATATAAAATGTTGCATAAACGTATATCGGTTTAATATTCAAAAGAACACAGAAATACTGTCTACCTACTTTTCTTTATAATCTGAAAAGTTCATTTTAGACTCAAGTTTTTTCCCTCGTGTCTCACTTATTATACTGGATTCTCTTATTTTGGTTCGTCCTTTAGGCCACGACGTGATATACAATGTTTAAATAACTTCTGTTTATGTTCTCATTTTGATTTAACTAATATATAGAGATCTACTTAGTTTGATTGTTTTGATCTAGAATACTGTTACCTCTAATGTCTAACTTTTTATAATATTAAGTAACAATTTAATTATTGGACAATGTACAATCTAAGTCGCTCAGATATTATGCTTTCATCTGATTTATTTATTTATTCTTTGGTCAATCCTTTTAATTTTGTTTATTGCATTGTCTACGTTTCTACAGCATGGATGCTTCATTTTTGCTATATTTTGCTGAAACCTAATGCATGAGTGCTGAGAGCTTGTTATATTTATTACTTTGTCTTTTTATAACGTTATATAAAATATAAAAGCGCCAAAATGTTTATTAAAATTAGAGTAACATTTTTATTTTCAGAAATAAAATAAGATTTGAAAGCAATTTTTTACGTATCATTAATATAATCCGCGTTTAACTTAGTATTTTATATTATATAAAAATAAAATTGTATAATAACGATTGTCTATTCAATACGATACAATAATATGATAAAAGGATAAAAAGATTATTCAGATTACATAATTTAGATTTTTTTATTTAAATAAAAATATTATAATATTATAATTATATATTTTTGTAAAAAGAATTTACTTGTAAAAGTTATGTGTCATTTTTATAATGGAATAATGTTCTGCATTACTAGTCTGTCTGTTTTGATTCATAAATGACTAACTAAATGATTTCTTTACATTTATATAAATAAATAAAAATGCCAAATCACTTTAAAATATCCGTTAATAGCCCTATACTGTGTGAATTATAGTCATCTCTATCAACTCCCATCCACCCCCCCATTTCTCATTGATCATGACCCACTCCAACATACTACACACTATGACGTGCCAGCTGGATGTGAAGCTCCGGTTTGAGTACCTCTCCTTCTCGGCGCACGCAGACGCCAAGGGCATTATGCAGTTGATCAGTCAGTGTCAGCCCAAGAATGTCATGCTGGTGCACGGGGAGAGCGCTAAGATGGACTTCCTCAAGCAGAAGATTCAGAAGGAGTTCAGTAAGACTTGCGGAGTTCAATTTACTTTTAAGGGGACACTAAAAAGAGCTGTATAAAAGCACTTTGTTCAATAAGTGGTTAAAAAAACAGTTATCTTTCAACTGAAGTCTTCTTCGGGTGGGTGATTGAACTCTGGATTATAAAGTAAAAACGATCGAGGGAATACTGTTCTATTTTTTATCACAACCCAAATAAAGTGTTTTTGTATATATACAGAGTGAGCCAAGTCAAAATGACACACAGTCAAAACACGTACTACACAGTTTCAGTATTTTAGTTAGAAGTCTGATTTTATCCATTGTATAACGAAAACATGGATTTAAAATATATATACTATTACACCCAGATAACCAGTTAACATTCTTTCCTATATAATTCAAATTGACTAATTTTTGTTCTGGATAATAATCTTTGTCATGCGCAACACACATGGCTGCCCACAAAGAGTTAGAGCCAAATGCTACACCTCACTCATTCGACCTATGCTGGAGTACGCCACAACAGCCTGGGACCCGCATACCAGAAGGAACATCACGAAGCTTGAGAAAGTACAACGCAGGGCAGCACGATATGTGGTAGGAGATCCTCGACACAAGAACAGTTCGGAGATTATTTTAAAGAATTTGAAGAGGAAAGCAACGTCTACTCAACTCACGTGTTCTAATGATGTTTCGTGTTGTCAATAACTGTATAGCAATCCCCATTACAAACAGTCTTATGGCTGTAAATTCCAACAGCAGAGGGCACACTTCTCGATTTAATATCCCAAAATCAAAAATCGACGCACATCTCCAATCGTTTTTCCAGGCTACAATCAGAGCCTGGAATGACCTGCCACCAGAATTTATGGACATTACAACAGTGGATGCTTTCAAAAACAAGCTCGATAATACTCCATAAAGGAGGGATGAGCTTTATTAGAATAAGAATTAGAAACCATAGCAATTCATAATTTTAAATAACTATTTGTTCCTTTTGTCCAGCTCATGCAGATGCTTTATACAGACCTTGCACACCATGAAAGGCGCCCAATAGTTATCCTGATCGCAGTTTCATACCAAAATAAGATGATAAGCACACTTCCTGTTGGCATTAATGGTGTATTCTGAACAAATGTAGCAAAAGATGAGACTTATTTCTACAGGCCATTTTATCTGAAGCCATATTTAGCCTCAAAATGTTTTCATAAAATCAATTAATACATGTAGAAATATTTAGAATTTGTTTATACAAAAAATACTCCAATAACACTATTTAATTAGATTGTATCTTCAATATTATAAAAACTGGTAAACATAAATTATAATTAATTTATAAACCATTTATAATAACCATTTTCACTTACCAATATAGTTGTCTGTTAAGTAGTGAATATTACAAAGAATTATAAACTATATAGGGGTATTGATACTATGTATAATAAATACTTTTACAATGTTCTATAAATATAAACCAAACAATTAGAATTAAGAGTTATAAATGTATGCAAAACTGTCACACACAGATATCTTGGCAAACATGTCATTATTATAAATCTATATTTGGAGCACTATCCTACATTTTATATTGATGGAAAGTTAACAAAGTGTAGAATAGAA